>PVJA010025795.1:0-30334 GCA_004027025.1 Myocastor coypus
TTTTTTTTTTTTTTTTTTTTTTTTTTTTTTTTTTTTTTTTTTTTTTTTTTTTTTTTTTTTTTTTTTTTTTTTTTTTTTTTTTTTTTTTTTTTTTTTTTGGTCTTTTTGAGGCAGGGTCTCACTATGCAGTTGAGGCTGGCCTTGAGCTCACTTTTGTAGCCCAGGCTGGTCTCGAACTCGCACCGATCCTCCTGCCTCAGCCTCCCAAGTGCTGGGATTACAAGCATGTGCCACCATGCCCGGCTTCATGCTGGCTTCTTATATTCCTCAAACTCGTTCCCATGGTGCACTTCAACAGGGAAGAGCAATCAAACCATGAATTTTTGAAAAGTCACGTTATTTTTCCCCCAATATTTCACAGAGGAAGAAAAGGGGAGATATTTATTAAATGAAATTTAATAATAGCTACAGGCCAACCTAACTTTAAAGATACACAAAAGCAGAAAATCTTATCAGCTGTCTTTCTTCTAGATCTATGAAGCAAAGAAAGCACCGGGGACGGATAGAACAGTGCCGAGGTAGGAATCCACGTGGCCTCCTGAAGTCCTCTGGACACCAGTGTCCCATGACGCATTGCTACATCTCAGTAGTCTGAGAACCCACCAAGAGCTGGTCTGAGATTTGGACTATTAGACTAATAGGCTTTTAAAAATACTTACCCCTCAATGTTAAAAGAAATAAACCCACAATGAAACAAAAGAAGAAAAATACCGCTCTTCCAATTATTCCTTTTAATCTCTCTCTCTCTCTATTGTATTTCGCTGAACAATTAATAGCATTTAAGATATTTCTGGTCTACCCAAAAGCCATACTTAAGTAAGTACGAGGCAGAAAAAAGCATGAGCCTCCCACAAACCAGGCCACCCTCTGCTGGAGCCTCTGTCCCTCCAGATCACTGCGAGTTCTCAGTCACCATTCCATCACTCCACATCGAAGCCTGCTGCCCTACAACAGAAGAACACCATAGCCCCCACCTCAAGAACAGACAGCTGAGAGCTAAGGAGAATATTTGAATACAAATAAAGGACCGTTTTGGAGTGAAAAATATATATTATAGCATTATTTTATTTTGTATCTGTATATACAAGATAGGATAGAGATATAGCTACTTTCTTTGTCCAATGAGAAGAAAGGTTTGAGCCGGGCGTGGTGGCTCACGCCTGTAATCCCAGCACTTGGGAGGCTGAGGCAGGAGGATTGGTGCGAGTTCGAGACCAGCCTGGGCTACAAAAGTGAGTGCAGGACCAGCCTCAACTGCATAGCAAGACCCTGTCTCAAAAAGACAAAAAAAAAAAAGAGAAGAAAGGTTTGTACTAATATTGTTTAGACAAGATATCACATCTACATCTTGTCCTCTGAGTATCTACTATGCAGACAACAATATGCAATCTAGTAATTCTTATAACTGTCCTACTAACCTGTTTTGAAACTGTTTTACCACTATTTTATCTTTTTTTCTCATTAAAATGAATTTTTAAAAAATTAAAGGTATTTGAATTACTGGAATTTTTATTGTCCTTGCCAAAAAAAATCAAGTATGCCATCATCATAACTTAATGATGACAGTTTAATCTGCCTTGTCTTGATCTTGTTCACAATTATGTATTCTCCACTGCCATATAAATAATGAGATGGCATCTTCACCTACAGCATGGTAAGTGCTTTTCCAATTATCTAACTTTTCCTTTGAAAACACTTTTGCCCCTTATATGAGAGGATCTCACTTCCTCTCTTACTAAGTTTTCAGTATATATTACAGTATTACTCACGGCAGCCCTCATCCTGTGTATACGTTCTCGGCTTTTTCATCCTACACAGCTTCAATTCTGCACTTATTCTACTGAAATATATTCCCACCTCCCAAAGCATCACTTTAAAAGGTGAACTGTAGCTTTTCTTATTTTTTTAAATACATTTGATTTAGGTGGCCAAGGTTCTTTTATCTAAAGAATGATATAAATATAAATGCTACTCTGAAGGGGCTAGGGATTATTCGGCCCTCAGCTCATCCTTGCGTTGTTTTCTTCCTCAAAAAAGGCCATTTTGAAATGTCCATGACAGCAATGGTGAAAAGGCACTGGAACAGGGATGCCATCGAGATAGCTCAGGGGGCTAAAGCACCTGCTTATTAGGCAACCACAGGGACCGCGGTTCAATTCCAGTCACCACATATCAGGCCCACCCCAAGGCAGGCTGAGCTGGCCATAATGACTGATAGATGGATAGGTAGGTAGGTAGGTAGGTAGGTAGGTAGGTAGACAGACAGACAGACAGACAGACAGACAGACAGACAGACAGACAGACAGACAGATAGGCAGGCAGGCAGGCAGGCAGGCAGGCAGGCAGGCAGGTAGGTTTAGAGTGACCAGTGGAATGGAGTGATGGGTTGTGTCTATAGTTTTGTGGGTTAACAGTTCTAGATATATGAGGAAATTTCATTTTATAACAACACCAAGAAAATATCTTCATTCTTTTTTTCTTCTTTATAATATTAAAGTCCTATAAATATAATAGTAAGTCTCACAGCCATAATAAATAGGCATAATAGTGCAGGGCAGATCTAGCCTACCAACCCTGCTCTCTAGCTGAGAGCAGGATTCACTCTCAGCTTTGCTGAAACTCTGCATAAGGACAGCCAAAAAATATTCAGAAATATAAAACAAAGTATTTAAATGTCTATGCCAACATGCTTATTTCTGATTTTTTTTTCTTTTATATACAAGATTTGGCAATTCTGATGAAACATTATTACCTATGGAATGAACTAAAATTCAACAAAGTCATTAAATTGTGATTTTAAAAAATACTTCAGTAATATTTTAACACTAGGTCAGAAGACCTGATTATTATAAACTTATATTGTCTAACACTGCTTGATCTGGCATTCACAAAATAATTAACTGAAGTAGCACTATACATTTTAAACTGACATGGTTATAGCCTATACATTTTACAGAGCGTATCATTTTTTTTCTAAAATCATTTCATGATAATAATTTGGCTTTCTAACCAAAGCTTAAAATGCTAATTCACGGCAAAATGAATCATTTTCCTTAACAAAGTTAATAAACAATACTTGGAAGACCATTTGGGAGTAAAATGTACTAATCAGAACGACTACAAAAAGAAGCAATGAATATTTCAGACTAGTAATTTAAAAAACTTTTTAACATAAGTTGCATTAGTATAAAATATTTTAACATTATCCAGGATAACCTTCAATCACATTTTTCAGTATGTATTAGACTAGTATAGTGAGATAAACTAAGCAGAGTTATTCAGATACACCTGAGACTTTACCATAAATTAAACATTGAAAAATTTTCATCCAGATTTCAAGTGATGTTCCTGTAGTAACTCAGGCTAGGAGACGAGAATGTGAATCCTTCCTGAACATGTCCAGGAACTACTACCAATTTTAAAAGCTGATTTATCAGCTCAAAAGATACCCGCCATTGTCTACATGAGTTCCCAGTCTGACTGGTGAGCTTTTATCTGTAGACTCCTACATCCTTGAGAATAGAGCCTGTGTGTGGCGTGTTCATTTCTTCAGTTCAGCGTGTAGCATGTACACATTGTATTATGAAGAAAAACAGAGCTGCTCTGGATTTGTATGGATTGGAGAGCTTCCCTGAGCCCAACTGTCATGATTACAACAGCATTGTGATCAACTGCATAGCTTCACAGCCCCCACCCACCCACGTTGCACAACTGACGATGACACCCACCATGCATAGGTGAGGACTATGAACAAGAATCTTACTTGAAGTCTCTCAGTCTGGGTAAACTGTCCAGGTGGACATGGTCAGGGCAGCAGGGGTGGAGCCACTCATCCTGCCCTCCAAAGTCACTGAACTACTTTTGTGTAACTTCCTTTAACACAATACTTTTCAAATACTTAAAACTTTACCTCATTAACAATAACTCTTTTACCTTCTCTCCACTCAGATAACTTCCATCATCTGCTCTATCTGCTTCAGTACAATTGCTTAAGTACAACAGTAACAAGAGACACAAATCTGAGGAAACTGTGAAACTTTAGAGAAACAGAAACACATCAATGACTTTAAACTACTGGTATGGGCTTTATGATTCGTAATTCCCAAATCAGAACTATACACTGCTCCTCTTAAGCACACACAAAAAAAACCATGCTTAATTTTTGTGGTCAAAATAGTAAATTTTTTAATGGTCTGTTTAATCTTTTGGCAATGTACTGACTGCACATAAGCAGAGATTCCTTGAAAATTATAGTATTCTGGTGGTGAAGATGCTCTAGCAAAATAAGTTTCCTTCTTTTCAAGCTTTCCCACTGTATAGGTTTTCATAGTTTGGTCCCCCCCAGTTCCCTTGAAGTCTCCCCTGAATATATGTTCATCTTATTCATTATCAGTGTTGTCTGTCTTTCATCTAAACCCAAATAAAACCAGGTTACTGTCACACTCATGGAAAGACAAAATAAAAGAGGCATTATCAAAATACCTTATATTTTGAGAATGCTAGAAATTCTTTGCATCTTTTATGGAAAAAAATAATAAAGGAAAAAGTCACTTACACTGAATATTAGAAGTGCCCTAAATAGATTTCAGCAAATCAAATATGTAAAATCTACTTATACATCATTCCTACATTCCTATACAACCCGGGCCCAACTGACTTAAAAATGCTTCAGAAGCTCCTGGGTCAGTCAATGGTCAGGAGCGCAAGCAACTCTCCCCCGGAAGCCACAGCACAGGGGGTTTTGGGTTTCACATCAGCCCGTGATCAGTGCTGAAAGCAACTATCAGGCCAAGAGAACCAATGGAAATCTGTTACGATGGAAGGAAGTATCATTCGAGGAGGATAGCTTTAAGAACTACGCCAAAGGCAAGATCAAGCATTTACCCAATGAACACATTCATTTAACAGGCCATAACCGAGTACCACCGAGAGGCTACAGTCTCCACTTTACGCAGGTTCTTAAATACAAAACAGAGACAAATAATGTCTTCAAAGAAATAATGTCTATAAAGCTGCTGGCACATAAAGGATTCCTTTCTACTTTCTAATTTTAGTTTCCTTGCCCCCTCCTTCCTGAAGGACAAAAGGAAAGTGGGTCTTTAGCTTTCCTCACAGACATAACTGAAGTAGGACATGCTCAGCTTCCTAATCTTCTCTTCCCCCCGCTACAGCCCTCTCCTGTCTCCTGAGAGCCGGTGTTCCAGGCTCTAGAGTACACAGAGCTCCCCCGGGGACAGCCGTCTCTCAGCTCCTTCACCTTCTGCACCTCCAGCAGCTGGAGAACACCCACCTCTGCATTCAACTGGTATGCCCATGATGTCCCCTGGATACTAAAATAAAAGCATAGGATAGGAACTTAAGTCAATCGCTTTCAGTAATTGAAAGTTTTAAAGAAAACCCTGACTAGGCCTCAGAATTATCTAATTTGTGTTAGTTTTAAAATAGTATACGAAAAAGAAAAAAAAAATCAATCAAGTTATATCACGTACAAGGTCTAAATCCCCTGGGATGCATGTGACCATTATGTAGACCTAAAATGCACCAATAAATTTAATTTTTTAAAAAAGACACCATAAGAGAGGGCTATAAAAGAATCAGGCAGAATACAAATAAAAGAAGTTTGGGCGTAAGGAGAATGTTGGTCCACTACTTACCCACCCAGATCATAAAGCCAACTATATTCTGGGATGGATACTTGACAGAGATGAACTATGGTCATGTCTTACTAGAACATTGAATCCATCAGGGAAGACAGAATTTGTCCACACCTGGTGAATGTTTCCAATAAGCACTCATAAATACTTGCAGAGCAGAGCAAAGAAATGCTAGGAAGACTCACAGAATGCAACAGAAATACAAGAGAAAGAAAGAGAGAGAGAGAGAGCGTGCGAGCTAACAACATGGTGTGTCTCAGGAGCCTGAGTTGTCAAGGCCTCTTCTAACCGATAAGCCCCAGAGAGCAAGGACAGAGTCTGTCCAGAATAAGCCTGTCAAGGATTGGCAATAGTTTCTGGCACATAGTAGGCACTTAGTGGAAAACATATGGATGAGAAAGAGAAAACTAGCTTCAACTCAGCTATGAGAAACAAAGAAAAGTCATCTGGAAGAAACAGACTTAGAAGTAAAGGTCCTCGGTAGAAAAAGTAGGGCTCCTTGGCAAATCTAAAGGAAAAGGAGGATGGTGTAAAGGAGGATGAAGCAGACATTCAAAGGCGGGAAGTGAGAAAGGAGTGTGGAGCGGTGCCAAGGCCAGGCCGAAGAGGGTCCTGGTCTGAGGCTTTCTCCAGACAGTCCCCTGGGATCCCCTGTGCAGCGCCATCCTTCAGGACAGTGCAGACTGGGGGTTCTGGTGGTAGGAGCCCGAAGGGGACACGTAGGTGCCTCTTGCGCACCTTCTGCAGGGCCGAGCTTCCCAGTGAACCTCTGGTGAGCAGGGTGTACAGGTGCGCCATGGTGTGCAAATCCTCCGCTCTGGCTGGTCATGGAAGAACAGTCGCTGAGATAGCTACTTGTAGGCTCAGACGGCTGAGTGCGCTAGGAGGACTCAGTGCGACCATCCTGGGGGTCAGGACAACTGTCCTCAAGTGTGCGTGTGTGCGTGCGTGCGTGCGTGCGTGCGTGTGTGTGTGTGTGTGTGTGTGTGTGTGTGTAAGCGAGGGAGGAAGGCAGGAAGGGAGGGAGAGGAAAGGCTGGGCAAGTCTTGTCAGAGGCTGACTTTAAAAGAATGGAGGATTACACACTTCACCGTTCAAGGGTGACAGAGAGAAAAACGAGGTTGGCACCAAGCAGAAAGCCCAATCCTGTCTGAATAAAACACTGCGCGTTTATGCAATCCCCAGTGCCCGATCTTTTATCACAAACTATTTTGATTGCATAGAAAGAAAAGCACTAAGTAAAAATTATTTACTCCGGGTCTATTATGAAAAGAACAGATTAACTCACTAACGCTTGGTCCTTTCTGAAGGTGTATTTTCTACCTTCCTGGTATGATTTATATTAATGAGAGGTTTAAAACAGGTTTTAACTTAAGAATGACTGCTGATGGCGGCACGTGGTAATTACACACCTTATGACAGGACACGGGAACGGCTTGTACGAGGGAACAGCCTAACATGCCAAGCTAATCCTCCCTGCATAAAAAGGGAAAATACTTCGCAAGCTGGTCGATTTTAAGCTCCAGTTAACAAAAACCCTTTTTGTTGGAGTCTAAAACAAGAATGGGTTAACAAAAGCAAGGAGGAAAAAAAATTTCATTTTTTCCCTTCTTGACAAAATATAGTATTACAGGACTTAACGGCTCTGAAAGGCCACGGAGTGGCTGAGAGGCCCTGGCTAACAGCAATGCACTTCGAAAGATCTCAAGGTAAAGATTTCCTCAGTGCAGGGCACAGCGGTTTAATTCTAGCTTCTTGCTCTTTTTTTCAAGAGGTTGAGAGCAAGGCGCCAGGGTCTCTGCCAGGCGTAGGTGGCAGGGGTTCTCGGGCACAGAGGGTGAGGCCAGGGCCGGTGCTATTTCTGCATGGCTGCACCCTTCCACACCAGAGCCGCTCTGAACAATAACGAGCCCCATGAAGCATCTGCCCAGGCATTAGGACCCCACCACACAGGGAATGTTCGGGAAACAAGGGCCACCTGGGCTTAACTCTGTACGCCCCTGCCTTCCTGTGCAGAGAATCAGGCCGCAGCACTGGCCCCTGGATGTGTCCCCAGCCAGCGCTACCAGGGGAAGAGACACGGCCATCAGGCTCGAGCTGTGCTCCAGGAATGGAGAAGTAAAGCACCTGATTCACTTCTCCTCATGCAGCCTGTCGAGACCAAAGGGGACAGCAAAGCCACAGGAAGACAGGCGTGAGGAGTGAAGCCTCGTCTCTTTTAAAGCTTTGGGATGGTGTGGGGTGGTCAGGCTCAGGTTTAATGTATGAGGCCCTGGATTCAATGACTAGCACCAAAATAAGCAAGGGTTCAGGATCAAGCCTCAAGATTAAATTATATTCTAAAGTGGGTATCACCTTCTGCTGTTCTAAAATGACTTAGAGAATCCTCAACTGTGACATTCTTATCATGAATTGAGGCTTTTGTTTTATCTTACTTAACTACTTCTTCCACTGAGCACTGAGTTTGCCTGTCTTCTGAGACTATCACCGCCTAGAATCCAGAAGGGCCTCGCCACCACGCCTAGGGTGTCCCCAGGAAAGCCCAGCGGCTATGCTCAGGACAGGTCAGGAGCCGGCTCTGCCTCAGCCTCCTTCCTTCTGCAATTGCTCCTGACAGGACAGAGATGAAAGTCATTGTTCCTTTTAAGAAAACCAAAGCAAAGAGCCAGCTACATAGCCCAGCAGATTAAAGCACCTGCTTAGGCAGACTCAGGGACCAGAGTTCCATCCCTGATCCCCAGCATGCCTTGCTGGCATCAGCCCCAACCCTGAGGTGTGCTGAGACAGCAATAGAGACTGGGCATGGTGGTGCATGCCTGTAATCCCAGCACTTGGGAAGCTGAAAACAGGAGGATCACTGTAAGTCTGGTCTGTGTAGTGAGACCCTGTAGTCCCTGTACTGCACTAAATATTAAAAAAAAAAAAAAAAAAAAAAAGAAGGAAACCAGAGCAAAGAAAAAAATTGTGGCATTTCCTAACAAATAGTACTATCACCATTTTTCAAAACATCCCTTATCAACATGTATTTTAGCAATAAATACAGAAAGATGTAGTGAAAATGTGATATCCTCATGAAAGAAGCTCTAAACAATCTACCTCCAAATGCAAGTAATAATTAAATCATTTATATCCCTTCAGTACTAAGTGGAAGGTAAAATTTCCAGATGAGAAAGGCTTTCTCAGAAAGTAATTCCAACATTTTTCAAGGAAAACATCTAACAATTTACCTAAAAAGCTGTGGTAAAGTTTGAGAGTGGCGTCCAGCTGTTCTGCTGCTCCCTTCAGTATCTGTCTGCAAGCTGCACCTGCCGAAAGGTGAGGACGCAGACTACGACTGAGCGCACTAACCTGGGGCCTGAGCTGGAACACCGCAGCTTCACCCCCGCCCATTAGCATGGATCTGAAATAGAGATGCCAGGGAGCAAGGGAGCGTCTGCCACCATTAGCATGCGCTTGAATATTCAAAAGTGAGTTTCCCTCTCACTTACAGGTCCTCTTCCATAGCTAAAAGGTCAGCTGGTATAATTAGCAGAACAAGAGTCAAGGCCATGGCTTCCCTATTACATCACCTGTCAAGGACAGGATGCTCACTGAAGTTCTTAGAACTCTTGGAAAATCCAGGATTGAAATCTGAAGTCCTCTGAATCATTGAGTTGGCAAACCTAGGAGAAATTACCCTGGGGTAACAATGTCAGAGGACTGCTCTCTAGATGGGATGGCAGAGAGGTGAGCCCCCTCAGCACAACGCTAAACGGACTACCAAAGCAGACTGCACAGTCGTGTGTGTCTGTGTCAGGAGTGAGTGAGCTAAAGGACCTGGCAACCGCAGTCAGGTAGAGCAGCAGAAGGAGAAAGACGCTGGGAAGAAGGCTGCTGGTTTATTTAGGCATTTAGAAGCTTATTTTTAACGTAAGCAAATTTAACTCCAACTGTATTTATTAAGCGTGGTGATGCATGTATGTTTGCTGGAATATTTATAGGTTATAGCTCCTAAATATTTCAAAATACATATAAAAGCAAGATGCAAGAGGATTAAAATAAGAATAATGAGGTGAAATTATTGGATCAAACAATTATGAGGTCGAAAAAAGAAAAAAGAAAATAGCCTGTATGATGTGTAACAGTCTTTATTTTTGTATTTTGTTTTGTTTTGGTGTGGTTTAGTTTGGATTTTTTGAGATGAGATCCTTATGTAGTTGAGGCTGGCCTTGAACTCACTGTAGAGCCCGGACTGGCCTGGAGCTCCTGCATGCTCCAATTCAGGCCTGTGCCGCCACACCTGGTTCTTCACTTGGCCTCTTTAAACAGACCTAGAATAGTCTCATCTTCCAGACTTTAAATCTTTCCTACGCTTGGGGCTCCCACGGAGCACCGGTACTCCTGAGGGTTTCACAAGTGGCAGATGTCTGATAACTACGTCCAACAAAGACGATGACCTTTGTTCTCCAATGAGACATTACAGAGACACTCAGATGATTGAAAAGCGAAATAAAGAACAAGCATCTGATAAAAGGCCATCACATATAGTGATGGGATGGGATCCTAGGTGCCAGCCATCAGCTGGACACTTGGGAGGAATTCCTGACGTGTGCACACAGCTTTGCCGTGGACGCTGTGGCAGCGCTGACCTCCTGGTGGTTCCAGAGCTCTCTCAGGACCTTCATCTCTGGAGTTACTCTTTCCAGAGCACTGTCAGATGCCATGTGGTTAGCGTTCACTCTGGAAGCCTTCCCTGACAGATCCCTTCCTTCTTCTCCATAAACTTCCACTGTGTTCCGTGTCTCCCTGCCCATGTGCCAGGGTGCCCCAGAGCACTGTGTCTCATAAAGCCAAGGACGGTGTCAGTCTCCATCTCTGCATTTCCACTCATGGCTACTAACTGCCTGCCCAAATTAAAGGCTTCTTCCAAAATCTGTCCACTTTTTTTTTCCATTAAAGGAATAAAAAATTAAAAAATAAGGGAATACAAAACATTCCCACTGTACTTGTCCCTTAGTCCCAGAAGTATGCATAGGTGCATGAAGATGCTAGTTAGATTCAAGTCACACAGACAACAAATAGCTGTATGCTAACCATATTAAGGAATATGCTGAATACTGAAAGAAGGGGCTCCTCTGGTGTTTAGGAAATTATCACTAACTCTGCTTTACACCTTTGAATTTGAACTGAGAAAGCTGTCTGAACAAAAAGATCTACTGGTCAAAGGGTGCTGTTTAAAGCTTCAGAGGCAGCTTGTGGGTGGAAAATGAGTTCCCCATGTAGGGGCTCTCCACGCTGCCTGGTTGACGGTCCCTCACAGTGCTGGAGGCTCTGAGACCTCGGAGCTGAGGCCCTCAGGTTCTTCACCTGCAGGGGATTTAGATCAGATGGCCAAGGCAACAGCCAAGTTTATACAGCTTTCTCTTGACAACTTCAACTCCTGATGTCTCCTCCTAAAACAGTCCTTGAGTTTTCATGTGCTCTAAAGTTGAATTCATACAAAAGTATTATTTGGTTATATACCACTTACATAACTGTATTTACATAAGTAAATCCAAGAATTAAATTTGTTCAGATAATTAATTTCTTATTAAAACAAGAAAAGCATGGCAGTACTGCTGCAGACAGCACAATTCTAACTTTAAGCTGTTACTGAGGTACAATGAGGTGCCAACTTACTTTCAAAGAAGTCACTGCCTTTGGTTTTATGTTTCCAGGAGGCATGGCCAAGATAGGAAAGGGTAAGGGACTCGCTTGCTTTGTTCAAGAGGAGAAAAGCAGTCACTTGGGCAGAAAGGACTCTGCCAGCAAGAAGCCGGAGGCTAGTCAGTGCCACTCCCCAGTGAGCCTGGGGCTTTGACTGCAAACCTAGCAGTGCAGGGCTGTAAACACCATTACTACTAGAGGCTCAATGCATTAATTTAAACTCACAATAAAGAGTAAATGGCTAATATTATATCATTTCCTAAAAGGAGATTTTGATAGGAGACAGGAGTCTGGACTCCAGTATAAAAAGTATATTCAATTTTATTAAAGAACTCTGAAACCATAACAACAGCCATAATAATCACTTTACCTCCATCTTACAGTATTGTAACAACGCGTCTTAACAAAGATGCATGTGGATTATAGGGGACGTTTTACAAGGAACTGGCCACTCACACCTAAAATCAACTGTCATCCTCATGAATTTAAAGTTTTCTATAATGTTGGTTACAGCTTCGGCCTTTGATTTTATTTCTCAAAGCTGACCATAAAATAAAGACTGCATTTTCCAACTTCTCTGTGCCCTTCAGAGAAAGTCCTTCTTAACTTGATCTTCTTAACTTGATAATCTTTAGGGATTGAGACAGAAATGAAATTTGAGTATTTGAATTCCACAAGTTGCTTGTGTTTATAGTTAACATAAAACTACACTAGGCCTAAAATACCCCCAGCCCATGAGGGATGGGGGTGAGAAGTTGATAGGAAATGATTCGGTTTCACCTCCCTAAGTTTAGGGCAAGGCTTGTAGAAGAATACCACCACTAAGAGCCCACTCTTTCACACACACCAAGGAAAGGGAGAAGATACTACCCTCCCTAGATAAACCAAACAATCCTCACTTCATGGCTAGAAGTAAATTCCAGATAAATTTTTTGGATTCTATTTAATGAATGAGGATATATTTTTCATGTGGTGTCATTGTTTTACGACTTCCCATGTTTATTTGGACAGATTCATAGCACTGGGTAGGAAATGTATTGGTTGGCAACTTCAGTTTTGGAAGAGAAAGTAAACACATGCTGATTAGCAAACAGTAAACTCTACTGTGTTTAATTTTGGCTTCTCTTAAAACACACACACACACACACACACACACACACACACGAAAAACTCACTATTTGGTGCTGTGTTCCAAGTAGGAGCATTTGTCCCCAAGTTCTCTCCTAACCCCTTACTGGAGGGCTTCCAGAATTATTCTCATTTTTTTTTTTCCTTCTTCCCCTAACACCAGTGGCAAACGCCAACATTATTTAAGAAAATACTTGTGCATATGGTATCCTCCTAGCACAGATTTGCCAACCAGTTGAACAGTAGGTCCACTAACCCACACAAACTATACTGCAAAATTATGAACTGCACAAACATAAACACTTGTTTCCAGGCCTAATAAATTCAAGGTAAAATCACAGTCCCAAAAGCCCCTGAAAGGCTGAACACGAGCTGAGACGGTGACACCCTCAACAGCCTGTCATTCCCACTGCTTCCACTAGAACGGTCTTCCATTCTCCCCACTGCCTGAGCTTCCTAGGAACCTCAAGTTATCTCTCAAGCCAAGCTCAGGCCTCTCCATGTCCTGCTTGGGAGGCTGCCCCAAACAGCAGGCCCAGAGAGTGCTACGGACAGCACGCATGCACAACAGTCTGGCCATCTGGGCACCTCCACGGCTGCGTCACCACCCTGCTCGTGCCATGAAGCTAGAGTTCGGCCTTCCCATCCCTGCAGACGGCTCTCTGTTATGTCACTTTCAATGATGCTTCTGGGGTATGCACACTACTCCATTCCCACCTACAGAACGCAGCAGCCGAGGCATCCAGAAGTAACTCCTGCATGGCAACAGAAGAACACAGAGGCTGGCACCAGCCCTCGGGGTCTGCATTGGCTTTTATTTTATGCACATTTATCTCAGATCGGCCAAGGTCCTCATAGTACTAGGCACGCATTTAAATGCTTCCCACAATCTTCTAGGCCCCGGCAAAAGGGTCCAAGATGGTCAATATCCTGATCCACTGCAGGCTTATAGTCTGGCAGGGGTGAGAAACAGGACACCAAGACAGACGTGCATATAATATAAAATACAAAAGGTAAGTGAAGAGTAAACAGTGCAGTGGGGGTGGAGACAAAGTTGTAGAGAGTAGATGAGGGGGAGAAGAAAGTCTCTCTGGGTGCAGGTCACCTCAGTAGCCCCTGGGTGTGAGACACACGCACAGCCACTGAGGACAGGTCCCAGCACTTGGGGCTCAGCTGTCCTGGTGAGAAGGGGGCACCCTGGCCCTAGAGCCCAGGCTGAGGAGGAGTGCGGGGAAGGGCAGAGCAGGTCACAGCTGAAGCACCTCAGAGGCCACGCTGGCTCTAAGCTAGAGGGAGCGGGTGGCTATGACAGGTGCCACACACGCAAGCCGCTCCTAGCTCCCATCACCTAAAGGCTGGACTCGCAGACAGAAGGGTACAGGACTGAACACTAGGGAGCCAGCGTGTCCACATGGGCTCACATGCGCAAAGCAGCAGCTACAGGCCACCTCTTATGGCAGAGAGACCCAAAGCATTTCCTCCTGCAAAGCCAGGCAGCTCAGAGCTCACATCCGCCTGAGCCAGTCAGTGGTTTCCAAACAAAGGTAGGAAATGGCTGCATCCTAGTATTTCACTTCGGATGCATGAGTCAGGGCTTTGGAACTTGGGTCTCTGGGAGTGCGCGTCCGATCACCACAGCGCCTGCCACAGGGAAGGTGCAGATAAACAGTGACACGGTCTCACCTCAGTGAGAAATCTGTGGGGCTTCTCCACCCTGCTCAAAACGGAATGAATGAAGAAAATTCTGCTCCTGCTCTTGTTCCCTCTCTATTTCTGAATTCTCAGTTCTCCCTCGCGCCTCCTAAGCCGCCTATGGTCAGCTGATGGTGAGAGTGCATCACAGGACAATTCAGCCCCCGCTGCTGAGGCACAGCCTACAGTGGAGTCACTTCTGATTCCTCAGGAGTATTTGGGAGCACAGCCCACCACACAGGCGTCCTAGGAAACTGACATTTAAAGCTTTGTCCTGAAAAGGCAAATGATTTTTCCATCATCTGGCCAAAACAAAAAGTTACTAGCATGGTGTTTTCAGAATGTTACACAGAAAGACAACTTATTTTTGAGAACTGCTTTTACAGAACGACCACAAGTACAATAATACTTCAATTTCTTCTGAGTCCTTTTGCAAAAAGCTCTATTTTTTTTCCTTTTTTTTTTTTTTTTTTTTCTTGGTTCCAAGAGTCAAACTCAGTACCTCACACTTGCCAGGCAGGCACTGTGCTTCTGAGCTACATCAACCCACAGCTGCCTTCATTTCTGTATCCATAGGAGATAGAAAGCAAAAGCAGAAAATGGTGAGAGTGTGAGTTCTAAGAGCACTACTCTAAATGAACATGGCCAGATCTGCAAATGATTTCCTTCTGAAAAAAATACAGTTAACTCCTGGGAACACAAAGCACTCACATTTCTGAAGGAACTATTATCACATGCCAGTTAGGATCTATAAGGAAAGGGGAAGGGGAGGGGGAGGGGGAGGGGGACGGGGAGGGAAGGGGAAGGGGAAGGGGAGGAGAAAAAGGGAAGGGGAAAAGGGAAAAAGGAAAGGTAAGATGAAGAAGTAACCTTTAATGAGAATGAGCTGAGCAGGGGCTCCCTGCTCTAACTGAAAGTATGTTAATCGCCCATCCATACAGGAGCTAAATTATTTTAGAACAGTATCTATGTGATCAGTGTGGCAAAACTGCAAGAAGTCTACATGTTTACAATGTGAAAAGTTTAGAAACAGGACATTTCAATCTAAGGGAAGTACAAATTCTTTTCAGAATATTGGAGAAATCTGTTGTTTTCTACCCAGACAGAATCAATTGTGAAAACAGTAAAAAAAAAAAAATCCTCCAGAGAGACAGAGTGAAAGGGTCAATGTGTTAAGGAGAACATTTCATTTCACTTTTCTAATGTAGAAATAAACTGAGAAAAAAACAGGGGAGTTAGTAAGGATGGAGAGGAATAAGATAATAAAAAAGAATGAGTAAAACTGTGGTAATAAAATAGAAATGTTGTTTTCACTTACATTAGTTTTTGTCCTTCCATTAAAAATTATACCTTAGAGTTAGTTCGTTACTCTTGACTATATTACCAGGCTCTTAAATACTACACTGGGTTAAGTTCCAAAATCTCATTATAAATATAAATTACATGTAAAATTGTCTTTGTGCCGCATTTCAAATTTACTTCAACAAAACTGGGGCTAAAGTCTGAAAACATTTCTAGAGAGTGAAATTCTTTCTCTCTGCCACTCTCCCCCCCTTACACCCCCTCCCCCAAGATAGCCACCCCTGTGCCCTGGCGTACTGCTGGGCTCCAACTTCCCACCTATCTCTCTATTCAAACATGTATAGTGCTTCCATTTTGAAGCATATGGCTGGGGAGCCAAAAGAATTTAAATTGCCTTCAAAATGTGCATCGCATTATAAATGGTGTGAAAAAAGATCTTACTATTCAGCTCTCAAATTGGAGCATAAAGCAAAGAGGAGGCAACACAAAACTGCTTCAAACTTTGTCCAAAAACTCAACAGCTTCACTTGTTTATAGAGGTACAAAAAGTATGCGACACAGTTTATAAAACAAGAGCAATAGACTGCATGCAGAAGGAAAGTTAAAAGCAAAGCGCAGTCACAGCCCTATCTCGTTACAAACACTTGGCAGCGTGTCCGAGGTACCATGGTCAAAAACACGATGCCGTCTGCCTTGCACTTCTACTAGAAAGCACTGCCTAGGTCCAAGTCCCTTTAGCCATCATCACCACCTCATTTGGCAAACTCCCCAAGCCTCAGTTCATCGACTCAGAATTACTTCACGGAAACACAGAACGCAGCACAACTCCCCCACTCTGTGGCCAAGTGACAGGGCACAATGCAGTTCTCAGGGTATAAGCCAGGACCGACTAAACTCTGCCCAAGCCTGCTGGTGTAGCAAGCTGAGCACTGGTATCTTCCCGCCATAATGCAGGCTTTCCTCTCTACTTTCACAGTAATTCCAAACTCCTCCTAAAGCTTTAGGAGCTGAGAAAGCAAGTACGTGATAAGAATATGCTGAGGCACTGGAAACAGTTTAGGAAAATGAAGAACAAATATACTGGGCAATTACTTGTCTTTTAATTGTTTCTGGGCTGGGTTCTCAATAATTCCAGAACCTCTAAAACTGCATCCTGAGTTACCCATGCATAGGGTATCAGGCCATTACCAAGACCAGGTAAATGTACAAGAATATGAATTAAACCCTAAGCAATAAGTAGCTAATACAACACAGCAGTATCCACATCTACACATACATGTGGCTTTTCTATGGCAATGCAAAACACAAAGGCATAAACGCAGCAATGAAAAGATGACTGATGAGAATGAACCGGCTACATGAATTATTAATTTTCTTTAACCATGTAAGAATTGGCTTCTGGATTTCTGTTCAATCTACATTTCTCCCAAGTAACATATTACATAATTCAAAAATACAGATACACTGATCTGAAGTTTACAGCTTGCCATATTTCCTAGAAAATAAACAATAATTAACAACAAATCTCATAGTTGTTTACCTCCTTCTCTTCTCTTCAGGAAACCTTACACTTTGAAATGTAGTACATAAGCTACTTTTGGATCAGGGCCCACAAACATGTTTCCAAAGGAATAATATGTACAGGTTAGTCTTGTGTGTACCAGATGTAAGAAGAGCCAAACTCAAAAACAAAAATATCAGTATACAACCAAGAAATATATTTTAACTAAATCCCATCTTTTTCTCAGTATGGACACAATTTGAGAAAAATCAATCATGAATAATTTTTAAACTTTTTTCTGAAAAGAAATCTGCTTGATTCATGAGTCTAAGTTCTTTTTAAGCACAAGATCATAAAAACAAGATGGTCATTTATAACTGGCTGCCGTGAGTGGGCTTCCTACCACATGCTGGTGGTTCAGCCAAAAGATTTTATTAAAAGGCCAAAAATTTCCAAATGTAGAACTCTGGAAGCAAACCTGTCCAAAAAGGGCTACAAAGCCTATACCTACATCAAACCTCTAATATGATAAAACTTCGTTTTCAAAAACCTGAAAGTCTCTATAATAACAACTAATGAATCTTAGCTTATCAGAGCATTCTGCATGTAAAGGAAGCATACTATCTGCACATTGGAATAATTTAAGGACTCTTTTCTTGGGTAAGGGATACACATGAGAGTATTAGAAACAAATCCTCTCCCCAGGTTTTAGCGGTCCACAGTTGGAGCTGCACCACCCGTTTCCAATGCATTCCTACAAGAATGAGGTCAGACTTGCAGAAGTTACTGAGAGAAGTCCTGCAGGAAGAAGCAGGTCTGCAGCCTCCACTGAACTTTTGCAGGGCATCTCCCTCTCTCCCCCCTGTTCTATACATCAGCGATGTCACTGTAGCCAAAGCCAAGTTTTAATTTAAAATTTAATAAAAATTGATTAAGCATCACAAAGCACAAACAAAGCTGCTCCATAAATCTTTCAGCCCTTTTTCTGCTAGGAAGAAAGCAAGCACTGTCTGCTGAAGCAGATGACAGATGCTGGCTTAAAGATAAGTATTATTTATACTTCTGTACCAGATTTCTTCTTATGCATATCTTATCATGCATGGGTATATGATCAACAAAGCAATTATTTTATATCAGTCAAAGATGTTCAAATGTACTCTGGCTCCATGGGAATTCTTTAAAAGAGCTCAGGCCGAAGGTTCAATTAAACCAAGATGGAGAAAAAAGAAAGTTTTGAAAGAAAAACAAATACTGAAGTGGTTGTTATTTGAAATGTACTTTCACACACAGGCTAATGAATACATGTGCACTGAAAATAACTTTGTTCTGAACATATGCCTATGCATTTTAAATAAATGATGCTTGCTTGAAAGATAAGAGGGTTTACCAAATCTAAACATATCAAGATATATCTATATTAAACTGCAGTTATTTGCACAGTATGTTCATTGGGAGACAGCACCTTGAAAGAAATCCAACAGTTATATAAAAAAAAATAGTTGATATAACCAAGCTTTCAAATATTTTAGTCAAGACTATAGTTTAAAATTTTAAATCTCATTCTTTCCCCTCCTTAGAGGCACAGAAATCTAGGCAAGCCAAGCATCTCACCACTTGGTAGGAATTCCCAGAAGGCCTTGTTTTCACACCTAACACACAAAATGAAGAAATGACAACCATGATCTGAAAGCACAGTAAAAGCAACTGATATTACCTTTACCAAAAGATATTTATTTGCACGGTAAAGTTTTTTAACGTGAAGAATATGACTTGTAATTCCTAAGCAAGTATGAATCAGTAATAAAAGCCATCAGGTGGGAAAAGAGCCATGGTCATGGCTGTCTTGACCCTTCTACTTCAACCAGTGATCCCTACTAGGCTATGTGCAGGTTTGGGAAAGACCTTTGCTTGTTTCATTAGGAGAAACAACTTGGAGTTAAATGAGTAAGTCCAGCCAGAAAAAAAATCAGACTCTTATTACATTTATCTAATTAAACAAAAACAAAAATAAATCTGTGTTCATCCACTTTTAATAGACTATCCTGTCTTTCATTTCTCTCAGAATTTTTCTTTGTAAAAGTTCCTTGTGAGAAATTCCAAACTCTTTCTGATGGTCTGAAAGGTGGACATGGTCACCGATGTAAGGACCTGGAGACAGGCAGCCAGAGCTGGCAGCAGGTTGCTGGGGATCCCAGGCCCACACCCTTGCTATCGGAGGGCTTCTGCACAGGGCTGGATAAGCCAGCTACAAACCCACACCAGCTGCAAAGGAACATCGATGCTCTAAAATGGCACTGGTAGCAAAATTAAACTGCCTGGTTTCTTGGAAATTACTGTATAGATATCTCTGGAGAATTAGCAATGTACAAAAATAGGATACACAAATCAGTACTTTTACGTTGTAACACTAATCTATCACATGCAATAACTTCTCTTTCCTGAATTATATATGAAAGCGTATCCGTAAGACTGCAGCAATTATGAGCAAATATCTGCAGGAATTGCTTCTGTGTATGTGTCCTAAGCATGAAACTCCACATGGATGCACTGAACAAAATAATGCTTAAAATATTCCATATTCTCCCTATTTAAAGAATTCTCCTTATTATATAAAAGGCCTCACAAGTAAGCCTAGGAAGTTTGTAGAGGAGATTGAAGCTAAGAATGGTTTTTAAATGACCTTATAAGAGAAAGCAGTTAAAATACATACAATGTACTGATGCAGTCCAATATACTTTGGTCTAGCTAATATAGTTTGGATCAAACTATATTTAATTTGATTTAAATGAGAGATTTAATTGAGAGAAGTACAAAAGAAATGTAACTCAGCCATCGTCTCGCATCTGTGTAAGGGAGAGAGAATCACATTCTTCAGAGCTAATGGGGGAACCACGGTAGGTCTTACAGTTAACTTTCATCTCCACTGTCTGCACAAACCACTCCCACCACAAAAGAATCACTGCTTGGTGTTCTTTCCAGAATACCAAATTCAAAAAGTCTGCCTACTTTCCATACTTGCTGGCTGCTTGGCTGTGGGTGTTACTCGGCTCCTCCAGTATGAATTTGCAGAACTTTTCAAATAAGGATAATAGGCTTGAAGCTGGAAACAAATGAGATAGGTCAGAAAAATATTTAGCAAAATGCCTGGCACCAAGTAAGAGCCAGGAAGACCGTGCACAACTCCTGATGTTGTTCTTGCCAGAACTTCCATGATCAAACCCTCTGGCCACAGGCTGAGCTAGCATGCGCACAATCTCTCCTGCTCTTTCATTCCACGCCATTGTGCTGTCCTGATTCTGCTCTAAGTCAACACATTCACCACTTTCATTCCCTTATCTTCAGTTCTTCTGCCTTTTCCTTAAAAGTCAGGGTTTTCTAGTGTTGTATCTTTGGCTTGCTTTCTTAGCCTATACCATCTCAATCAAACTCTGGTTTCCAAGGCCTGGGATGACAACGAGTCTAAGCTGAAGCATGTATTTTCACTTGGCTATTAGATGTCACCACTGAAACTGCCCATCAACCTGGAAGAAAAACAGAAGCACGGAACACACCTCCAAACCCAGTAGCTCTTTCCTTCATCAGCTGTTAAGGGAAGTAATTTTAACAGGCTGACCAAGTGAGAAGCCTCAGAATCATCCCCGGCTCCCCGGCGTGCAGAACGCGCCCTCTACTTCCTGCTCCTTGTCTGTCTTGCTTCTTTCCTGTCACAGCAGCTTTAGTTCATCCCCATTACGTTCAACGAACAAGAACCCCTGCCATATGCCAAGCACCTTAACACTGCGCATATAACACAAAGCCAAACAAAACCAACCAGAGAAAGCACTGCTCTCGTCTCAAAAGTCTATTAAGTCAAGTAGCAAGAGATACATAAACGTGTCACTATCTTGTGATGTCACACAAGCAGTAACAGCTACATTAAATTACAGAATCGGAGCCCAGGATTGAGGGATCACTCCCACTGGAAAGGTCAGGCATGACTCTTTGTGGCTAACTCTCCAGAGGAGTGCTAAAGGGTGAACAAGAGTTTGGGGGGGGGGGGTGTACAGGAAGGGAAATGCATGCTGGGAAGTAGGGAGAACTCAGGATCAACCCGAAACAACCCAGGTATTTTTCAAACTTGCTTGTCTAAAACTCACACCTAGTTAGGACACCTTGCCTTTCCGTAAGACCTCCAAAGGCTTTCCACTGTCTCTGGAGTGAAATCCAAATAGCTGGCACCGGCAAGGCACCCAGCTGCAAGCTCTGACTCGGGGAGCTGGGAGGAAGCACCCAGCAGGCCACTCTGCAGAGCTCCTGACTTCTTCTGCCCAGCAGGCAACCACAGCTCTGTACAGGAGGCTCCACCTGCAGAACACTGCCCTGCCCTCACCTGAGAAATCTCGCTTCCTTGGTGCGATCCATGCTTCATTTCACCCTGAGGAATCCCTCCCTAACAGGCCTGAGGTTATTTCCGCCTTTGAGCTTTCAATCTCTTTGCTGATGCCTCTCTTCCTACACATCTCACACCCTCCCCTTTCTGTCAGATTATTTTCAAAGAGCCTTTGCTCTAATAAGATAGGTAACAGGAAATAGCGATATATAACTCTTCTGCAAAAGAGAAGAGGAACCAAGAGATGAAGAAGGCATGGAGGCAGAGGAGGGGAGCAGATGCAAAAAAGAATTAAGGTGTGTTATGCACATGTGCCAGCTCCCCACAGCCAAATGTGATTACTGCGTCCAAGCACTGACTTTGGCTGTAGCATGGAACTGCAACGAACAGCTGAATGATATTTAATAAGTAAATATCAGAACATACCCTATATCAACTTCTTTATGCCAATAAGCCAGGTCCAATTGCCAGTTACACGCCAGGTTGCTGCGAAGCCCCTAAACCCACACTGCTCTGCTCTTTATGGTGCGCCCCTCACTTGCACGGTGAAACCTCAGTGCCTGACGTGATGACATTTGGGGATGGAGCTGTTATCAAAGTACTTGAAGTTCATGAACGTGGCAGCTTGACAGGACAGATTTAGTATCCTTATGAGACACCAGGGAGCCTGTGGTCTGTCTGTCTCTTCCATTTGCACACACAGTAAAAGGATGACCATCTGCACGACGGACAACCCTCTGACACCTTGCTCTAAGACTTCTAGCTCCTGGAAATCTAAGAAAATTAATTTCTGTTTTTTAAGCCAGTCAACCTCTGCTGCTATATTTTACCAGCCTGAACTAAGTTAACAATATGTCATAGTCAAAACAAACAAACAAACAAAAAAAATCACAAGAGTATTGTGGGAGTCAGTAGTGAGACTGACTCTTAAAATACCTGGTGTGATGTTACATAACAACTTTACAAACACACTGATCTCCCCACTGCCCAACAACACCGTCACCTTTTTACCGACAGACCCTCGAAGGCTTGGAGTCCTCCAGCAGCAACCCGCTACAGCAGGGCTACTCAAGGACTATTCCTGAGCCAGCATGGTGAAATCCCACTCTTCCAAACTGCCCTCCTCCACATGCCTCAGCAAGGCTACCAGCCCCCCAGGCCCAGGGCACACCTCTGCACCGCCTTGTGCGCGGAGGGCCAGCTGCCCCCCAGGGGCAGTGCTGCAGGGCACAGACCATCCAGACTCTGAAGCCTGCCTTCGCCCCTGAACAAGTTACATCATTTCATTAGATGTCAGCTCACTGCTCGGCAGAAGTAGGGTTTCAAAGCTTACCTTGCAGGATTACTGTGAAGAATAAAATACAGAAACACACTGCTGGCATGCAGTCAGGAGTCGGTGATTAGCAGGCGCTGCGAAGGCTTCCACGTCCCACACTGACTGTCCCACTCCTTCCTCACCTCAAGGTGAGCTGAGACAGGGGCTGTAATGTGGTATCTACAGCGACCACCTAACACCTGCCTATCTGTGTGCTTGGTTTGTTTGGGTGTTGTCCACACAATTTCTCCTGCTGTCTTACAGTAAGAACTTTCTTTTCCCTCTGGTGAACCTGTCTGCCCTGCTAAGATCATATACTTTGGGGTCTTACACTCATTCTCCAGCTCCAAGGAGAGGTTGGAAACCAGTAAGAAAACTGGGTCTGCTCAGGGGCTGTTTGGGGACAGCTAAGGAGAGCTAGTCCAGGGACTTGGCATGGAGCTGCTCACAAAAGGAATGCTTTCCTTCCAGCTGGGTCGCTCGGCTGGAAGACTACAGCCCTGGCTCTCATCACTGTGGAAAAAGAGCACGTCTGCCTTTCAAGAAGCCCAACGAAGAGGAGTGCGTAGGAAGAGAACAGGAAAGACAGTCCCAAAGACACCCTCTACACACCCGAGTCAAGTGGCACTCAGGTGAAGGTGGAACCCCAAGTTACACCAGCCGGTAGCCTCCCCTCCTCAGTTCCCTCTACATAACCAAAACATGACACCTTTCCACACCAAAGTGACTCCTGAAATAAACACAAAGAAGTCAGGACCAGGGACTGGGTAGGCTGAAGCAGAAAGATACCAGAGTTCAAGACCAGCCTCTGCAACTGAGCAAGACATTGTCACACTCAAAATAATGGAAAATAAATAAGGCTGAAGGGTGTAGCTCCGTGGTAGAGTATTTGTCTGGCACACAGGAGGTCCTACAGTTAGTCCCCAATCACACACACACACACACACACACACAGACAAAAGTACAATTTTTTAGAAAACTTCTACAAACGTTTGCACAATCTAAAAGTCTTTGTTAAAGGAATGTGTTGAGATTGCCCGAGACATTGCTTAGTTTTCTACATTATTTTGGCAAACTGATTCTGCTATCAATAGGCTGGGCCCAAACTAAGCTCTCTGACGTCTCACCCTCTCAGCGCGATGTGGCATCCGTAACCTTATGAGTGCCTTTTGCCTGAATATGTAGACTAATGTTGCAAACAGAGCTGTTCTGGGCAGACATAAAGGTCGGCAGTAGATTCTATTACCCCCCTTTTGCCCACAAGGAAATTAAAGTTAAAAGTTCTTGCCAAAGTTTAGAGAGTAAATTACTACAAAGCTACGATAAGACCTCAGGTGTGGCTTCTTAACCTCTTAAGCCTTACCAAGAATAGGCATCGCTCTGAAACCGCGCAGGCTCCGCAGCCTTGTTTCACATCCTCAGAGCATCCCGTGCGTCCATTCCCAAAACCACTCCGCACAGCTGCGCGCCTACGCGCGCTCCTGCGGTCTCCTGAGAGGGCGTCCTCCGCCCCAGCGGCGTGTCTGCCCTGGCAGTGGTGCCCGATAGGGGTTCTATAAGGAGACCAGGAAGGAGGGGTGGGGGGAGGACGGCGAGCAGAGGGAAGAGAGAGGAAAGTAGAGGGGAAAGCGGTGCGTAAGGAGGGAGCAAGTAAGAGAGACGGGGAGAAAAGAGCCGAGGGAGGACCGTTCCACTCCTCTACCTCTTCTGCTCCCTTCGGGGGTAAGTGAGGATCTAGCAGTGCACAGCGGGGGACACCGTCCGCAGGCAGAAGGGCGGGCGGATGTGCCCCGGAGCACGCCCACAACGCATCAGCAACACCAGCGTCTTCTGACTTTACTGCCGGCTTCCCCAAAACCACTCCTGGAAGCACAATCATGTTTAAAAGTTTCACCTATGTATAAACCCTGATTCAAAACCCCTGTCACTTTCACCTGCTCTTGATAAGCCTTAGGATAACAAGTGAAATTTTAAACCACAATTTTCTTTTAACCATGCGTATAAAAGGATGCCACGCTGCAGTGTTAGCCCTGCCACTGAGGAGAGTCTCCTGACACCAAGCCCTGCGGAGCATTACTCTGCTGGGAACTGGAGACCAAGGGTACAGGGAAGAGCACAAAAAAGCCTTCAGCCAAACCCTGCACCTGTGCTATCTTTCTGTTTCTCTATGTGAGCTCTGTTGCACACCAATGTCCCCAAACTGCTGCTATCACAAACCTCTCAAACGTGACACAGCAATTTACCATTATCATATACAGTTTTTTGGAAGAAAAGATCGAAGACATGGCAAAACTATGGCTCCCTTTCAGCAGGAAGGGGGAGACACAGGGCCAAAGGGAATACTGCTGAACGTCCGGCTGTGTTGTGCCAGGCACACAGCCCACCGCGGATGCCACACTCCCTCCGCAGCAGGACTGGAGGTGCCCTAGAGCGATGTCACACACCGCTGTCCCACCACCACGGCCAGGCTAAAGAGGCACAGTGCAGGGAAACTTCTGACAGAGCCCGCGCAATCTGCCCAATTCTTCACGGGACACGCAACCTGCAGAATTCTTTTATTAACTTCTACAACCTCATCGGTTATATTTAACTATGTGGGAAAATTAAAAGAAAAAAAAAAGTTACTAAAGTATCACGTTTTCTGGTTAAAGAATAAATAAATAAAACAAATATGATGACTGACAAAGTTTATCCAAAAGAATCGGTTCTGTCTGGACTTAGGACAAGTGAATCCAAATAACTTCCTTTCTGAGGAATGCTTCAAGTTATGAAAATTTTTTTGAAAAGCTGATCCTAGAGGACAAATCGTGACAAATAAATATTAGACCATCGTCACTGATTAAAGGCTTCTCTTAGGTGACCTCTATTCCCAGGGTAAAGCTAGGATGCAGCATATGACATTTTATGTAAAGATTATAGCATTTTGCTTAAAAAAACAAATTAGAAACTTCAAGGAAAACCAGTCCACTGGCATTCCTTTGAAACACATGTAAAGGGCTTTACAGTGTTTTTCCTTGCCTGTGGGTATGTGTTGTGCAAGAGAGGAATTCCGGGTGCGGTGACAGGAGCACCTTCCGTGCAAGGTGCAAGCCTCTACCCACCTGCGGACCCCCACCGGGGTGGGGGGGACAGGAGACATGCGCAGTAGCTGAAGGGTTAATCTTCAGCAACTCTGCCCAAAAGCCGAATGGCAGGCTGCCCATCATTCTTTTAGGCAGAGCTTGTCAGAAAAACTAGGGCAGCTTGTGGAGCTCAGCAGTCCACTGCTTACCAGTGAACTCAATGGGGCTCCGGGCCAAGCCCTGAGAGCGCTGCCAGCCCCTTGGGTATTCAGAGGCCAAGTTCCAATGTGGTTTACTTCGCCAGAATCACATGATGTCAGTGCTATTTTCTCCTGACCAGAATAACCAGTCATTCAGGTTACTGCAAGTGGCATGGCAGGCCTGGCGGCAGGCACTTCACTGCTATGGTCTCAGTCTCTCTCTCTCTCTCTCTCTCTCTCTCTCTCTCTCTCTCACATTCTGTCTGTCTGTCTGTCTGTCTCTGTCTCTGTCTCTCTCTCTCTCTCTGTACACACACACACACACACACACACACACACACACACACACACACACGTCCTGTCCTTCCCACTTGGGGGCCCAGGCTCCTGCAGGAAGTCTGCTAATCCAATGTGTCAGTCCAGGGAGCCAAATCCTGCTCAGGCATTCTGTCTTCCCAATTCTATTCCAACACCACGAATCACCCGGAGTTAACTGGACCAGGTACACTTCTAGGTCCAACTTCTATAAATAATCAGCTGAGGAGAAAACCAACAGGAAATGAGCCATGGCTTTTATTTCTGTTCCATTACTAGAGGTTGAAGAGGCCAGCCACACAATCTTGGTAGGATTTGGTCTCTTTATCAACATATGCCCACATGCTCTGCCTGGGAACACGATGTTGACTTTTACACCTATCAGAAGATTTCTGTTTCTGCAGGATTTACAAGGGCGCATACATGGAGGGAAGAATTAGACTCTGAAGCTGTGGTTGCCCTTATCTCTCAGTGAGAGAAGCTATTTCCCTCCACAAAGTACAAGCAGAGAATGAAGACAACACCACCGTTTAATTTCTCTTCCTCTAGGATGAAATATGAGCATCAGGAAGATCAAACAGGTCAGTACAGCAATGGGCTCCACCATCAAAGTACGGGCCAATACTAAAAATATCTGAACCATTACTTAAACATTTCTAATGTTTCCCTTGATTGCTAATTGCTACTTCTTAGAGGACATTTTGTTATCTATTCATGAGTCCATTTTAACCTATTTTTGAATATTAAATATTGGAAATGATATAGCATTTAAAAAATTATAGATTTTCTACCCTGCCATTGTATTAACAGTTTGTTCTTTTGTTCTTTCAGCAAATAAAGCAGCGAAGTTGTAGTTGCTGAAAAAAGAATAGACAACCATGTCATACTTAGGACTTCCAAATATTTACATTTTGCAAACTAATGCATAACTGTTTCCATTACACTATATAAAACAAAAGCAACGTAGTAATTCCCATAACCGCTATTACCACTGCAGATAACCCAGGTCTGATGAGTGATAGGCTAAGTGGATTCCACTGCCCACTAACCACTGCCCTGAGGAGGTCCCTAGGCAAAGTGAACGAGGACAAGAAGGTGGCGAACAAGCAGGCTTCATGAAGGTCCCTTTCTGCCACAGCTGTGCAGTGGGAGAAGGAAATTCTTTCCCGCCTCTTCGCAACAAGAGGCTGCACCTGCGCCAGTCACCTGTGCTAAACTGAGGCAAACTTCTCCAGGAAGTCTGCATGTCACAGAATTTGTGCAGAAAGGAAGGTCTGGTGGCGGATGAAGGAAACAAAGAAACCAACCAGAAACAAAAGATAAAAAGAAAAAAATTATACTGGTTTCTAGGTAAAAAGGAGCCAAAAGAATTACTTTTATATCAATGCTCCATAATTTTCATTCATTCCATCTATGAAAAAAAGTTTGAGCTGATTTGCAACAACTTAAAAGCCAATGTTATCACCGTTTACTCAATCAAATCAGGTGCTATAGTGTGCTTTTTCTGATGGTGATAGCTCATCTTTGACTATTCAACTTGTCTTTTGTCCCAGTCTTTTATTTCGTTCCCAGACGGATGGTGTCTTACTTCTATCATAACATCTTTAATGAACTAACAAATGTTTGGAAGAAAGAGGCCTGGGCCGCACACATTCTCTGGCGCAAAACGCCTGCGTAGTCCCAACAATTCGCCTGTAGCTGGGTAATTCCACAGCTCTCCAGGGGGTTGTTCCAAGGCGGGCTGAACATGTGCAGAGAGAAAACATCCTGTAGGTGTGTGTTTCTTTCTGACGAGACCAAAACAGCCTGAGACACTGCAGAAGGAAAAAGCCAGCGAGATTTTGTTCCTTGGACAGGGAAGACAAAATGTACAAATAAAATTTATAAGTTGCCTTAAAAATGACTAATATCCTAGGGAAGCTTACCCTAGGTGTCTCTGAAGATGTCATCGTGTGTACAGATCTCCTGGGCTGACCGTCAAGGCCACCTCCATGGCGTGCCCCAAGAGAACCCCAAACCTACTGCGGCCATGGTCACTGCGCATAACTCATCATGCATTTTGAAGGCCTTTGACTTTGGTCAGCTGCATCCACGTTGAAAATGCTGTTAGCACACTTGACAAAACCCGATTCTGGAGCTCATTTGGAAACCTCTCTTCTCTGGATCCCCCGTCCTTCCCCAGAACCAGATGTGAGCCTCCACACCATGTCAGGAAGCCCCACACTTACGCTCTGGCCCTGCACTACCTGCTGAGCTTCTCCCCTCCCAGACACAGCACGTAAGCATGGAGACGGCTGTCTTTGGGGACTCGCTTCAGATCATTTGCTGATCTGAAGTGAACTAATGAGACCAATTTATCTTAAAGTGCTCCAGTGCACTGGTCTCCTTCAAAGGCCTGCCACCCACCCCAACGCTCATCTACCATCTTAGTGCTTATAGTGAAACACGGGTTTTGAGATTAAATAATTCAACCAACATGTGCTTTATTAATATCTCACCAAGAGCAGAAGAGCACATCCCTTTATTTGAATAAAGATTGTTCTAAGGCTATTTCCTGGGAATTCTGTGTGACTGAGCGTACACCACGAGAGTACACGTTAAAAGCAGAAGCGAGAAGGTTGACCAGGGATGACAATCTCGCTCACCCATCTTCAGTAGACTTCAGACAGAAACACTTACACCACCAGCCTCAGAGGGTTAGTCTATGAAAGTGATACCCATGCTACCCAATTCTGAAATAAACTTGGCTAAGCAATGAGGACCCAACACTCAAGACAGTTTTGTGTTTTGTAACTTCAGGAAAGTGTTGCTAAACTGCGGAGTGCCGCTTCTTATAGATTAAGGCAAGTTTTTAGAAAGCGAGAACACAAGGGACTTAAATCTCAGTTGAAGCATACATTGATTACCTTGTTTTATAATCCTCATTAAGTGGGTGAGTGGTTAATGAGGTGGGGTGATAACTTCACAATAACCAATCAGGAGATAAAAGTCCAGGGCATCCTGATGACCAGGTATGCTGATGTAATTAGAACAAGCACATTGTATTGCTTCAATTTATATACTGTACAATAAGTTCATCTGGAACTCTCTTAGTTCATTGTGTGTTAATAATCTCAGCTTTCATCTTTGATCCCATGCGAATTTATATATTCTAGGTGACATTAGCCCTCCTAATGTTCTTTAAGAAGATAACAAAACACTATGATGCATTTTTATCAGTGGAACAGTCCACAGTATGGTAAGCTTCAGACCTTTGCAAAGCCACTGTAAACGACCCACGAACAACCCAGCTCACTCATCAGTCTTGGTATGTTTCATGGAGCTCTCAACTGTCTCTGAAGACCTCCTATGAAAAATTACCAACTAGCCAGAGTAGCTTTCAGATCAGTAAGGTGAACTCTGTTTACTCACGTCAGTTACAGACTCCATGAGCCCTTTATTTGCTGCTCCTTAATCATGCTAACAAAGTAGTATCAAGGCCCATAAATTCTGGAATCAAAGGCCCTAGCTTCAATTCATCACACGCTAGCTGTGGTTCTTGGGGAGGTTTCCTCACCTCGCCTTCCTGCATAAAGTGGTAGCTGCTCCGGTGAGACTGCTCAAAGGTAAAAGTCAATCATTCTGTGCAACTTCTGTCTGACCAAGAGTATTCCTTTGCCCTGTCTACCCCACAAGCCTCCCTCTCCTGAAAGTTATATGTAAAACAAACAAAAGCATGAAACAGATTACAGGACTGTGGAACTTGGGGTAAGCAAGCGCTCAGTTCATTTTGTCTTAATAATCTCAGTTTTCACCTTTTATCCCATACCAAAATGCAGATGCAGGGTCAGGATGGGGAGTGTGGTCAAGAAAAGAGACATTAATTAACTGTTTACCCATTCTGCACATTTAGAAATAAATCCAGTTCTGAAGATATTTTTGCTAGACAAGTTCTCTTTCCTCCCTAAAATAAAATCTTGTCTCGAGTCTATGCTAACAATTTCACTGCTACACATAAGGAAAAAAGCATGTAAGGGAAAGTGATACAAGAAAATTCAGAAGGGAAGAAAGATGATGCAGAGAAAGAAGAAAGAAAGTGGGAAGAAGAGGGGAGGGCAGAGGAGGGGAGGGG
>PVJA010025796.1:0-30352 GCA_004027025.1 Myocastor coypus
ATATGCAATATGTCAACTTTCAAAGAAAAGAAGGGGGAAAAGAAAAAAAAAAAGTAATGTGGATTTAGAAAGGTTAATGTTTAATTGTTTGATCAATCTTATATACCTATATGTATTAATCTAAACTGATCTGATGATGAAAATATGTAATATAACCATTGTTAAATTTAAACAATAAAAAAATTGGAAAAAAAATAAAAATAAAAACCATGAAAAAAAAAAGCTTAGGCGGCTTTAGGAAACACGGTTCTATCCCTGGCACCACACGCTGCGCCAGCCCTGCCCTTAGGGCAGGCTGAGACGGCCATAAAAATGAATAAATAAACAAACTAAAGTTCTGAAACAAGAAAAAAAAATTCTTTTAAAAAAATAGTCTCTTTGAGCTTAGTCATTCTGACAATGGGCCATTGTGCCTTAGGGTGGAACCAATCCTACCCCAGGATGGGCCCGTGATCCCCCTCTAGGGAGGAGCCAATAATGTCCTAGGCAGTCCCTGGTCCCGCTCCAGGGAGGAACCAATTGTACCCCAGGGTGGGGCTCCCACCAACAGGGAACCAGGCAACGGAGTCATCCAGCCAGGCACACAGCTTCCCCTCCCCCCATTCGTGAAGTGAGGTCTCGCTGACCTTTTGATGGTGGGGCCTGAAGTCTCGAAGTTGGCCCCGTAATTGCTCCTAGCCTAGATCCCACAGAGCTCGCTGCCCTGCACAGAGACGCATGTGGATGCCTTCGGGAGATGTCTTTCGTGGACGTCTACAAGGGAACAGCTGGGTCACACAGACATTCTGCTCTGAGTTTCTTGAGGACTTGGCTTTGTTCCCAAGTGGAGACACCTGACTGAAAGCCAAGGGAGGAAGGGTCGCCGCTGCTCTGTGGAAATCAAGATGCAATGAATGAGGGGAAGGTTGAACAAATCAAGAAAGATATGGACAAGGAAAACAAAGCAAGCATGTAAAATAAGTGCTTATGTAAAATAAAAAGGACAGCGGCTGGTGAGATAGCTCAGTGGACTAAAGCGCTGAGCAGGCAAGCTTCGGCAAGTACAAGGACTGTGGTTTGAACCCTGGCACCACAGGCCATGCCATCCCTGCCCCCAGGATGAGCTGAGCTGGCCAGAGTCCTGGCACAGTGGCCCATGCCTGTAATCCCAGCGCTGAGGAGGCTGAAAGCAGGAGGACCACCATGAATCCAAGCTGCATAGTGAGACCCTGCAACAACCAAATACATTTAAAATAATAATAAAAGGACAGACAAAATGCTAATGGATTTATTTCACTAGTCACAAACAGATATGTCAAACATAACTTTGAAAAAGCCTCAGATATACACAACCTACCAGTGATGAAGAAAAGCTAAATGCTACAGTTTGGGTAGAGAATTATCAGATGAATACAAGCCAAAAGAAAACCAAGTGGAAAAAAATATGATGGAAAAAACAGAAATTAAAGGTAGAAGGATCAGTCGGGCATGGTGGTGCATACTCACTACCTCAGAGCTTGCAGAGGCTGAGACAGGAGGATTGCAAGGTGGCTGTGGGCTGGACAATGCAGAGATTTTGCGGTCCTGTCTCAAATTTTAAAGAAAGGGCTGGCAAGGTCAGTCATAGAGCATCCAGGGTTCAATCCTCCATACTGGGAAGAAAAAAAAAAAAAAAAAAGCAAGCAAAAGAAATCAGGATAAGGGGACATTATAAACAGATTTAAGTAATTATATATGGAAAATATTCAAAAGTTTGCAATCAATCTGGACACTAAACATTATATATATACACGCAGGGGCCTACCTTCCCTGCCCTGCCCCTGGGGCACACTGGAAGGCAATTGAGACTGGGCGTGGTGGTGCACATCTGTAATCCCAGCTCTTGGGAGGTTGTAAACAGGCGGATCAAGGGCAAGGTCCTGAGTTCCACCCCCAGTTCTGCAAAACAAAGCAAAACAATAAAAAAAAAAAATACCCGGGCAGATCACTAGAGTTCGATCTAGCAGTGACACTCTGAACACCCTGTAGACCCTTTCCTTCGCTAATATACCTATGTCTATGTCTATGTCTATGTCTATGTCTCTATCTCTATATATCTACATCTATATCTATATATCTATATCTACATCTATGGATCTAAAATTTGGAGAAAGCTTGATTAAAAAATCTCTTTGAGAACCGCTATCTTACAGATGAGGGGTGGGGACAGGAAAGGGTTTGGACATTCGGAGGCAGCATGTGAGTGTAGTCTGGCTCCACGTGCCTGTGGGTGCAGACAGCTCTGTGACCAGAAGGTGAGATGCCCACACCGACCATTCACACACCATTCTGCCCAAGTGGCAGAACTGTGCACGCACTCACGCTCGCACGCATGCATCTGTGCGCAATACTCGGAGCCGTGTCTTGGTTAACAGAGCTGTCCCAGCTTTCTCGGTTTGAAAGTGAGCTCTGATGACGTCCCCGGGGGCGCTGGTGGGGATGGGTGGAAACCATATGGAACCACTGAGCATAAGTTTATTTCACAATATGAATAAAGGCTTTTAAAAGTGCAACATCCTTAGTTGGTATGAATACAGTCTGTCCTGAACAGAGCACATACGTTCTTTTGGAGGTCTGTGGACCATATGAGCAGAGCCGGCAGAGCAGGAGTTTGTCAGCTCAGATGCAGAGCACACGGCTGCCCAGGGCTGTAGGGAGTCAAAGGTGCGGCTGCACTGGTAGCAAGACTGTGTCTCTAAGAACCCCAAGCAGGGAAATGAGATACCCAAAGCAGTCGCAAGACCCAGCCTTGGGGTAATTAAGAAACTTGCTCTGATACAGAGGCTTGGAGGAGAGGAAATCCAAAGGGCAATTACAAAGCTCTTTGGACACAGGGGAAAAGAAACTGCTTTCTAATAAAGCTCCAGGGACACAGGGAAAGCTATATTGGGAAGGAAGAAGTAATTGCACTCTTGTCCTAGGAAAGGAGTCAGCACTGTGGCCTTGAGGTTTGACCCTGGTTCAGGCTGACGCGGCAGTGATGGTTCTGTGTTCCAGGCTCCTGGCTTCTGGGTGGGAACAGAGGCCCTAGCTGGCATTAGAGTCCAGCTTGTGGGGGCCACAGGTGTTGGGTGAGTGTGTCACAGCTCAGGACCGAGTGCAGGAAATCCCAACTTTTACAGGGTCTGCCTGCAACCTCCCAGGCATGGGGCACAGGGACAGTCTCCAATCCCTGGCCACAAGAAGAATCATCCTGCATTGTGGAGCCATACTTCTGCATCTGTCTTCCCAAGTTCTTTGCTAGAATAAAATTCTAGCAGGTACTCAGAAACACAAGCAATGCCTAGAGAAAGGTCTCTGAAGTAGGAACTGAGGAGCAGGAGGACGGACTCCAAATGGATGCACACTGGATGTGCATTCCCGGCTCCAGGGGTTCATGACACTATCACCTTGGTCCCTGGTAGTATTCAAGCACTGGTGCTGCCGCCAGGTTAACCGCAGAGGGGTGGGTGCTTCCTTTGCAGTCCCTGTAGGAACCTCGGGTCAGGTTCCCATGTGTCAGATTGTGTCAGCTCTCCGGAGCTTTAGTTGCTGGATGGGAAGACATGGTTGCATGCACAGGGGCTGTGTTCACCTTCATTTGGGGAGCAGCTCGGGCAGAGTACACCTTCATTCCTTTCTCTGTGCCCTTCCCCACACTTTCCATCCTCCATATCTGATCCTCTTCCCGTCTGAGAGAGCTCTAATTCCCACTTCCTAACATCTTTTATTGTGCTGCAAACATGTACAACCACTCCCCTCACTCCCTGAAAAAGGAAAAGGATGAGAAGCTGGAAGAGGTGGAGGGAGGGAAGGCTAAAGCAGGAAGGAAGGTGGTTGTGTACCCTACCAACTCTTACAAGGAACATAAATGCTGTGTACTGCAAAGGAGAATAAGAAAACAACGTGGAAAGGAGATGGCCACTGCAGGGCGTAGTGGCTCTGGTGAGAATGGGCAGTGCAGTGAGGACAGGGGGGACAGTTGGACCTATAAGGGGCAGCCCTGTGAGACTGGAGTGCTTGGGTGTCACTTGATCTCAGAGGCCCCAACATCAGGTGCCTACTGACAGAGGGACGGGAGCCCTGTCCTGTCCTGGGTGCAGTGTTTCTCAAGAGTGTCCTGAGAGGTCCTCAGGGAGCCTATTGAGGAGTGAAATATATCCCCCAAAAGATGTGCTCAGTCCTAACTCCCAGCACCTGTGAGCGCAACTCTATTTAAACACAGGGCTTTGCAGATGTAACCGTGCCACAGGTTTGCCGCCAGTGCTCTAAGTCAGTAATCCTCTGGCAACTTAAGGTTGGGTGGATTTTAACACTTAACCCTTTGCAAAACCTGTGTTCCAAGTGGCCAAGCTCCAGGGAGCCCCAGGTGCCACTTTGCAGTTGAGGGTGGATTGCCAAGGATGGCATGGAACGTGGCTATGAAACAAACAGCGGCCTTGCTGAGGGTGAAGCTGGAACCTCTCTTGCACAGTGCTTGCCCTGAAAGCCACTCTACATGCCTCGGGGGAGGGCAGAAGGGATGCCACAGACAGGCCACAGGTCCTTCAGTGACCAACTGCCAGCTCCCGATCCCCTTTCATGGCATACATCCCATCTCAGGCAATTGGAAAGTGGCAGGGGGTTCAGCCAAGTGCCTACTCTGGTTCCTAAGTACCTAGAAACATCCAGTGGTGCATACTGCTACTTCCTAGAATCTCTCCCAAATACGTTTTTGAAGTTGGCTTATAATCAAGAGAAAATGCCACAGAACTTTTAATGATGGGGACTTCTGAAGGAAAACCTGGGTCTAGCGAGTGAACCTAGGCTCCTGGGACTCCGGCTCTGCACTTCTGAACTTGGCAGAGCCACTGATGTGACTGTCATTCTTTTTGCTGGACTGTAAGTTTCAATTGAGGAGAATTTACAGTTATAATGCTTGCACTCTAAACGATCTTGTAAATCCAGTGAAAAAATAAACAGCAGTCTCAGGGGGCTGAGACCCTGCCTCTGATAAAAGTGGCTTGGGCACAGCATGTGAGTCACCAAGGGCTTCTCTGTCCAGAGAAGGGGGGAGGGGAAGGAGGAGGAGGAGGAGGAGAAAGAAGAGGAGGAAGAGGAGAAGAGGAAGGGAGCAGCAGGTATGTGGTCTAGGGTAGGATGGCAGGACGCTAGCCCAAGGCCTCAAGTTGCCTAGGGTGCACAGGGAGCCACCTCTCTGGCCACAACAAGGATGATGTCCAACAGTGCAGGGGCCATTGGCCTTCTTTGAGCTGGCCAATGCTGGGCTGGCAGCTGTTGTCCTGGAATAGCTGGCCCTTCTGATCCAAGATTCACCATGCTATTTGCACTCTGTGTTTTTGCAAAGTAAATCTAATCACTTCACTAGACGCTGGGATTAATGCAATCACGACTACAGTAGAGGTACTTCCAGAGGAGGCAGAGGAAGAGGAGCCTCTTATGGCTTCCAACCTGGCTGTCACACGGAATGACAGATGTGCAGCAGAAGGCAGGGTCTTGGGCGCCTGCGAGTGCCGTTTTTGGCTGCAGAAGTCTCAGCAGCCCGGGAGAGCGCAGGGCACGTGGAAACCCACGGCGCGAGGAGGGAGGGGGCCTCGCGCTCGCTTCTAGGGGGCCCGCGCGTCACGCGCCAGTCGCGCGCCAGCCCAGGCTGCCAGCCGCGTCCCCCGCAGGACCCTCTCTTGCGCCCTGGCCCGCGGCCCCGCGCCTCGCCCACAGACCCTGCACGGTCCCGCGGCCCCGCGCGAGTCCCTCTCGCCCCGCGCCGAGTCTCGGCTGCAGCCACCAGCCAGGCCCCGGGTGGGGCGGGTCGACTCAGCCCGGCGCGGAGCGGACATCCTGGTCTGCGAGGTGGCGCGGAGACGCCGCGTCCGGCTGCAGCTCCGGGTCCGCGCTCAAGGCTACCAGCGCTCGGAGCGCACTGTGGGGAGCGGGGCCGCACGCCCGCGCGGGGACCGCAAACAAAGGGCACTGGGCGGCGACCGGCGGACGGGCGGGCGCAGGTGCCGGGCCTCGCCGAGCGCTGGCCGGGGGCGCGGGGCGCGGGGCGCGCGCGGGCGCCGCGTCTTTCTTCTCCCGGCGGTGATGTCATCGGGCGACGGCGGCCGCGGCCGGGGGGCGGTGGCGGGGGCGGCGCCCGGAGCCCGCAGGTTCCGGCGCCTGGCAAGAGCAGGCCCGTGACGGCGGCGGGCCGGGCGTGCGGGCAGAGCCGAGTAGAACCGGGCCGAGCTGCGGAGCGGCCCATGGGCGCGGAGGCGGGCGCGGGCGCGGAGGCGGGCGCGGGCCGGGCGGGCGCTCGGGGGTGACCCGCGCCGCCGCCGCGATGAATTCGGCTGAGCAGACCGTTACGTGGCTTATCACCCTGGGGGTGCTGGAGTCGCCCAAGAAAACCATCGCGGACCCCGAGGGCTTCCTGCAGGCGTCGCTCAAGGATGGGGTGGTCCTCTGCAGGCTGCTGGAGCGCCTGCTGCCCGGGACCATCGAGAAAGTAAGTGTCCCCCGCCCGGCCGCGCCCCGGCCGCGATGCGCACAGAGCACCTGGCGCGCGCGCCTTTGTGCGCGGCTGGCAGCGGCGGGGCCAGGGCGCCATTGTGTACGGCGGCGAGGCCAGGCTGGGTCGGGCCGTGTTTGGGCCAGGTTCTGATCGGAGCCAGGAGGAGGACGCGGGCGACCGGGCTGGAGTTGGGGAGGGTTCTGCTCTGCGACTCGCCGCTGCCCACTAGGGCTTTGTTCACGCGGGTTTCGCCCGTGGCAATGTGGGCCAGCACTAGTCCACCCTTCTCCTGGTTCTTGTGTCCCTGGCTGTGTGTGTCGAAAGAATACAGCTGTCCACAGGGCGAGCCTGGGCTGTGCCGTGACTTACTATATTGCCCAGGAAAGAATCCCTCCAGTGCCCTAGCCTGCAGCCCAGCATGTACGCGTCATGGACTGGGTTCGAAGCCCCAGAGCCTTCAGAACTGGAATGGGAATACAGATTTTCTCTCCGGCTCTCAGGGAGCAGAGGAGGGCTCCCTGGGGCTGGAGGGTGAACCTTGACCTTGTCTGTGAGGGGCAGGCAGCAGGCTCATGGGGCCTGCAAGAGCAGGCGCCTGTAAACCTCAGAAGCACTGGAATTGCACCTCCGATTTTCAGAGCCTGTATATAATTTATGAGAAGGTCAACAGTTATTTAAAAAGTGTTAGATGTAGGAGCCAAAGTGCACAGTGTTTGGGAAGAGCTACTTAGTTTTCCATGGAGTATACTGGCCCTTAGGAGAGATGATAATTTGTTAATCAAATATTAATTAAGTGCCCTGAAAAAGTAAAAAGCTTAGTTTTGTTCCTAAGTTTGTATGGTATGGTGCTAAATTTAAAATTAGGGCAGGAAGCGGTTGATTTAACGTGATGTTGCATGCATGATCATTTGTTTTAGGTATTTTTCTGCCTTGGAACATATTTACGAAAACGGGACCCACATTTTGGTGTGAACAGCCTGCCTGTCTCCGAAGTAAAAAATGTAGCTTGTGAGTGAAACTAATTGATAAAAGCATGATTTAAGATGGGCTGGGAGCAGGATGGAACTTTTAGGGTACAGAGAAGGCAGGCTGTTGTTGCCTGCATGTGGTACCTCTCCTAATAAAAGACAGATGCTGCTGAGACTGACATGCTCGCTGAGTTTACCTAAATAGGCTTGAAGAAAAGGCAGTTCCATTTCTCAGTGTAAAACTGTAGGAAGCTTCCTGTGGGGCAGGCGAAACCATGTCAGTGCCCAAGTCCCGGTTCTTTGGTGTGGTAGCTGCATTAGTATTGATTGGCCAACTTCAGGAATCATTTTCTTTTTTAAATTCTGAAAAAGATCTTGTTGGAAAACCGTGACCATTCTGTCCTGTCTCAAACAACAAAGAAAGGAATGAGTGAAATGTTTGGCCCCTACCAGCCAGACTGGAAGGCAGTACGCTTCGAAACTGAGAGCACAAGAGCTCTGATTGAAGCTGCTGGGCCCAGACAGCCTCAGTTGGTTTATTCAAAATGGACTCTGTCACTTTGAAAGTTGAGTGTCAGAGCACCAAACTATAAACAGAATACCTGGTACTTGAGTTTAAAGGTCGGGTTTAGGAATCAAATATTAGCTCTTCTGTTTCCAAGGCCTGGCTCAGAAGCCCCCATTTACCCAGAAGTCACCTGTTTGTCCTGTTAGTGCTTGCCTGTGGTAATGTGCTACAGAACACTCACAGGGCACACTCTGACTTCTGTGAGGGTGTGCGACGTTAGGCCCCCTTTCCTTACAAGGTACACTTAGAAGCTGAACCAAACATCCATGCGAGCTGCAAAGATCTTTGCTTGATCTGGGTGCCACATGGGTGCAGTGCCCATGTGAGCAGCATGTGGCTCTACTTCTGTGCTTCTAAACTCACATCTGCCGTGAGACTGGGGTGACAGCAGGAGTCCCTGTGTATACCATTAGGGAAATGGCCTGTTGTTTTCTCCATGACTTGGATGCCTTGGTTTTCAGAGTAGAGAGGGGATGTTTGTGGAGCTCTGGGCATAGTTGGTGTGGGACACCTTGGTAAAGTTCCTCTGTGCTTCCAGCAGGGTGGGCGTTGGACAGCGAGCAGAGGGACACACCGGAGCCCTCCTGTGGGCAGGCACTCAGGAAGAGATGCCTTCTGTGACTTCCATGAGTGTCCTAGTAAGAGGAAGGGAACAGGAGGTCTGGAGCTTTCTTTCTGTGATGTCTCCCTGCCTGGACACTCTGTCTCCTCTCATGTCAGGGACTTGCAGGGCCATGCACAATGTCCCCAGCCCTGGCAGCACCAATTCTGGCTGTGGATGCCAGAGGTCCTGGGGTCAGATTCAAAGCAGGAAATGGCGTGCGGTTTTCATTCTATTCATGGATGCAGCAGATGAAGTCCCTTAACTCAGCTTGAAAACTCAGAACTGGGGTGTCTGTGTGGGTCCAGGAGGAGAGAGTGGAAGAGCTCATGGAGCCTTGTACCTGCCCCCATGGGAACCTGGATCCACCAGGTGGGGGTCATTGAAGGTCAGGGGTGCCCCAGGCCTTGCTGGGGTCCTGGGCCGTGTGTATCCTGTGGCCTGGAGGCCAAAGTCTGAAGATGAGGTCCCAATCTTGTGGGGTCCTGGGGTCTGGACACTACACAGAAGCCCCCTTGATGAGAGCAGCAGCGCTACCAGGTGCCCCCCCCCAGTGTCTTAGAATTATGTCTACAGTGATCTCACTTCCCACTAAGGTTGTACCTGAGGTGCTGAGGGTCACGATCTCCACCAGGACCTTTGGGGAACCCATTTGGCCATCGCCTCCACCTGTGTACTTGGGTGCTCACAGGAGCTCAGCTGCTCCACAATGCCAATGCTGTTGGTAAATGGGGCCCCAGTTTCCCAGGAGAGGAAAGGAAGGGAGGGCAGGAGAAGACAGTGTCCAACCTCTCCGCGCCAGCTGGAGAGCCTGGTTGGAGGCCAGGCAGTGCAAGTGGAGTCTACTGGGCTTGGATGCAGATGTGGGCTCCCAGTGGCAGTTCTGGGCCTTCCCTGGACTTGTAGAAAATCCATAGCCTGGTGCCTTACAGGGGAGGAGCTGCTTCTGCTGACTTGGGACTCTATCCTGCCCAGTCCTAGGACTCTTGCACTGGGACCATGGGGCCAGGAAGAAAAGGAAGGTCTGTTCAGGCTAGAGTTGGAAGGGACTGTGCCATTGGGGTTTTAAGGCTTGGGGTGGGAGGACAGTGTGTGGGGCCCAGCAGGGCTCCCCCTAGGACAAATGGATGCAAAGGTCATGCTGACAGCTGTTGGTCAACATGTTCCAGTGCTTGAGAGGTCAAGGCAGGAGGATTGTTTGAGTTCCAGCCTGAGCCAATAGCATGATCCTGTCTCAAAAATCAAAAACAAAAAAGTAATGACTTATTGACTGACTGACTGGTCACTTGTGCAAAAGCCACATGAGAATGAGCATCTCCTGGCTCCTTGCAAAGAGACCCCTTTAAGATTCACAAAGACCCTTTTAACCCTCTGGCCCGAAGGAGGCCCAGGTCCGGCTCGTTTTGAAGCAGTGTGCTTGCTTTGGAGACACAGCTCAACCCGGAGCGAGATCGTTGGAGAACAGTGGACCTGGGCCCGATTTGCTGAGCTTGAAACAGAGCGAAAGACTTAAGTCCAGTGGAAATCAGGGTGGTCAGAGGGCTTTGCAAGAGCCAGATGGAAAGAGCACCACGCTTAGGGTGGCGTGGACACACATATACACTCATACTGTGTGCAGATGTGTGCACATGCACCCCTGTGCACACATTGGACTTGGGGTGGGGAGAAGAAGGGCTCAGTGCCCTAGGGTTGGAATGGTGCCCTGGGACCTCAGACATGGCTGCCCAGCTGTCCTCTGACCAAACTCTTATGCTGTGAGCAGCAGCTGCTCTGGAATTGTCTGATGCCCCCGTCTTCACACACTGCTGGCTTTAAGTGCATTTCTTTTTCTTCTCTTTCTCTCTTTGTTTTTTTAGGCAGGGTCTCTGTAGTGCAGGCCATGAACTCACTATGTAGAGTGGGCTGGCCTCAAGTCTGAGGCAGCTTCCCCAGTGCTAGGGTTACAGGCATGCGTGGCTGTGCTCTAGCCAAGTGCGTCTTCCAAGTCAGCATGCCCATGGTGCCTGCCAGGAGTGGCAGGCTGGGTCTGCCTCCTGCTCCAGTTCTGTCTCCTTGTGGCCTGGCTCGCAGATGAGGACCCAGCGGCTGGCACTGTGCTTGCCCTGGGCACCCTGCTGCAGGGGGTGAGGGAGAGGCCTACTAGGCTGCCATGCTGGGCTTTGGTGCTCAGGCAGGCATGCAGTCTGGGTGAGTGGGCTTCACTGCCTTCTCAGAGTCTTGAGAAGGAATGCTGTTGAGAGTTCAGAGGTCTCATGGCCTGCAGCCTCCTGGCATGGTAGGGAGGATGGTGGGCTATCCTGGGACTGGGTCCCATGCTCTTTCCTCTTATGGTCCCTGGGAATGGCACTCTAGGAGACAGAGGCAGCACATAGCATGTATCATGGAGCACTCCCTGGTCTCATGTGTCCCCATGTCCAGAACTGTGTACCCTTATGCTCTGGGGGTGTCAGGGATCACTAATGTCCCCCTTCTGAGGTGACTGACTACTGTACTGTGACCCACAAGTAGCCAATGGTAGGCTGGTGGCAGAGCTGTGGCCCTGTCCTCTTGAAGGGGACATCTCGATGCTCTGCAGAACCCTGTGTGCTCTGGGCTTCGACCCTGGGCCTCTTGCTAAGGGTGGTAGCAGTGAGGTGCATTGTGCTGAGATGCAAGCCTGCCATGGGCTATGCCACAGGCCATGCCCCACTCCTCAACTTGTGGGAGGCCCCTTGCTGGCCATCCTGGTCCAGTAGCCCCAGCTTCAGCACCTCAGCCTTCACTGGGTGACTCTAGGCCAACCCATAGCCACCTGTTTCCTCTTCAGAGTGGTTACTGTCACTGGTGCCAGCCCGTAGGGGCAGTAGGGACCTCTCGGGACAGAAAGGGCATGGTCTCTGAGGAAGCCCTGTCCCTTGGAGCTGCCATTACACTATGACTGATCCTGAAAAGGGTGCCACATGTCCAGAAAACCCTAAACAAAGCCCCCTGGGCCCAGCAGTGTGAACCCCTTCCTTTATTCATGGCCAGGTGGCTCTGACAACCTCTGTCCCACCTCAAGAGGCTGTGTTGTGTGGGTAGCAGAGCCTCACTGGGCACAGCTCTCATCTTTCGGCCACAGGGCAGGGAGCTGGCCCTGGGTTCACGCTCACAGAGGTGGGTGGGCCTGGCCGGCCTGTGGCCCTCCCATGGGGCTCTGGGACAGCCTCTGGGTCCATCTTGCATAGGACCTGCCAGGATAGGTCAGTTAGTCAGGAAGTGCTTCCCCTGCCCAGTTTGGATCCACTTCCATGTGTGCTTGGTGAGCTGTGGGCCAGACAGTTCTCGGCCATGGGGAGGGCAGTGTTTGCTATTCCCAGAAGAGGACAGATGGGGACATAGCCATAGGTTGCCGCACAGTGTGAGCTCCTGTCACCTGTATGGAGTGAACTGCACATGTGTGAACTCTGGCCACTGCTTCTGGCAGGTCACAAGGGGACAGCAGGGTCTTTGCACAGTAGTTGTGAGCCTGCAGTGCAAAGGAACGCAGAGTTCATCCAGCCCAGGCTCCCTATCATGCTTAGCACCCTGAGTGAGTGTTGCTGCTGGGATTGGGTCCAGAAGGCCCGGGGCATGGAGGACAGTGCCCAGGACCAGAAGCAGAGGTGGTGGAAGCGGCCCAGCCCCAGCCCTCTGTGCCCGAGTCTCAGCTGGTCTTGACTTCTGGTGGCAGAGGTGAAAGGTACCACCCCAGGTGGGTCCTTGCAGTGTCCCCCTCCTGGAGGACACACCCAAGGCTGAAGCTGTGGGCCATAGGAGGAGAATTTGACCTTTGCCTGGCTTGGGGGACCCTGCAGTATGACCCCAGATGTACATGGGGACAGCTGACATCTGCACTGAGGGCTCACGGCTTAGTATGCAGTGTCCCTGGGCCATGGGGCTATGATATGAGCGTCCTCAGCTGTGCATATGTGTGTGCATGGTGTGTGTGGCCCAGACCCTGTTCCGGGCTTCACTTGGCTCACAGCCATGTTCATGAAGCTTTGTTCCTTTGGCCTGGCCTGGCATTCCTTCTCTGGGGCACTCAGCTGTCCTCAGCAGGGATAGCAGGGGCTGAGTACATGTGTTGTGTGCCGGGCCCCCTCACACTCACATGGCTCAGAGGGAGGAGGGCTACAGAGCTACCCTTCTTTTTGTCACCCTGTCCTTGCTTTGGAACCTATCCCTGCCCATGCCTGCTCTTCTGGCCTCACCTGGCATGTCTTGGAATTGTTCTCTGTCACCATGATGGCACAATGGGGGGCAAACTGATGCTGGAGCAGTGGTGTGAGAAGGCTCTGCAAGGCTCTGGGCCCCACCTCTCTCCACACTGGGCTGCTTGGTTCACTTTTCTGGAGAACACAGCTGAGGATCCTGACCTCGTGTAGTGGCCTGGGGCACAGGTGTTTCTGTGTCTCCGGCATATGTGTTTTTAGTTCTCTTAGCTGCTTTTGAGGGATGTCCCCAGATAAGCAAATCTGAGACAATTTTACTTTTGGAACTGGAATCCCTGTAGTGTCAGAAGAGAGACAGACAGATAGGCAGGGAGGCAGACAGACACACAGACAGGAAGGCAGGGCAGACAGACAGACTGGTAGACAGACAGACAGACAAGGAGACAGACAGGCAGGCAGGCAGACAGACAGATTGGTAGGCAGACAGACAGATTGGTAGGCAGACAGGCAGGCAGATAGACAAGGAGGTAGGAGGTAGGCAGGCAGACAAGGAGATAGGCAGGCAGGGAGGAAGATAAGCAGGCAGGTAGGCAGGCAGGCAGACAGATAGACAAGCAAGGAGATAGACAGGCAGGTAGGCAGGCAGATATGCAAGGAGACAGACAGACAGATAGACAGATAGTCTGGTAGACAGGCTGGCAGACAGACAAACATACAAGCTGTCAGACAGACACACAAACTGCCAGACAGACAGGCTGTCTCTCTGTTGTGTGGTGCCTGGCAGCAGCGTTCACCATATTTTTGATCGCACCTCATAATGACACTCCAGAAAGAGGACTGCAGAGCTGCTGCAGGAAGTAGCCCAGCTATGGGATGAGTGTGCTCAAGGCAAGTGGAGGAGTCTGGGGGATTCTTGGTGTATGTCTTACTACATTGCGTTTTTTTTTTTTTTTTTTAATGTGGTGGAGCATGGTGCTTACTTCTTTGTAGCTGGGAAGTGAAAGAGTGAGAGAAAGGAACAGGAGGGACCAATGTCCAGGTATCACCTAAAGGGCACACTCCCTACCAGTAACCTAATTTACTTGACTCTGTCTTCTAAAGGTTCCAACCCTGCACCCCCATGCTGTGGGCTGAGGACCAAGCTCTCAGCATACAGGCCTTTCAGGGTCATTGAAGATCTAAAATGTAGCATTGCCTCTTGGCAGAATTGTGGTAGGAAAGGAACAGAGTGACTGATGCTTTGCCTGGGCACTACTATCCCACAGCTACACTGTATTTTTGAAATTAACCTTTCACTGCAGTTTGAACTCCCTTAATGATTGGAGGAGCTTTCTTTTACAGGGCTAGATCTTCCTCCCCTTTCCCTAAAGAAGCTGAGTGGAACTCTGAACCCAGAAAAGTGCTCATGAAAGCCATGAGTCTTGCAGTTTACATGGCACTGCTTGGTCAGAAGAGGTGCCGACAGACCAAGTTGGTTGCTTCTGAGCTGCTCCTCTGGAAGCCTAGCTGCAGAAGGTCTCCTGGTGGACTTGGTGCATGCAGTGGCTGGTGCTATGGTGGCCCCTTGCTCTGTTCCTGGGGTCTCATGAAGCTCTCGCGCTGAGGGCCTTCTCCTCCAACTTCCTGTGCCAAGAGAACCTGGCTCACAAGAAAGCATCAATGCCCTCTGCCATCAGAGTACACGGTCTCTGAGAAGGCTGAGAGCTCCCTGAACCATTGTTGCAAGGTTATGACTTTATCACATGCTCTAGGGAGAATAGTGCAGTGGTCCCGCAGGAACTAGGAGTTCTGGAGGTGTCCTGGGTCCTCAGGGCCTGTGCTGCAGCTCTCTGGAGCAGCGTTGAGCACTGGGGCTTTGTGCCTGCCTCTGCCTGAGAGAGTTGGGGCCACTTTTTCTTGTGGTGCTGAAGAACTTGTCTTATTTAAGATCCGTGATTATATAATCCATCCCACAAAACTGGGGTGCTGGTAGCAGACTTCTTTTGGTAGAAATAAGCTCTCTGGTTTTAACCATTCACATTTGCGAATGCACTTCTTCTTCTGAAAACAGCCTCTATAAATAGCAAGTGTTCAAGTTCCTGACAGACTTGTGTCAAAGGCGGAATTTCTAGAAAGGACTTTGGAGGTTGCATTTTTTATTTATTTATTTATTTATTTTTTGGAGGTTGCATTTTTAAGTGACAGGAGACCAGGACTTTGTGTCTCCTCGACTATGTTAGTTAGGGACCCACCGAGGAGGATGAGGGCCTCCTCGCCACATGACTTTTGAGGTCCATGCATCCCACAGCACTGGCTCCTCATGTCCGCCAGGCTGCGGATCTGGCTCCTAATTGTAGGACGATCATTGGGCAAGACCTGCCCGCCCTCTGCATGGCATCTTTGGGGTCCAAAATGGAGCCTCCACTTTCAGAAGCTAGGAGAATAAGGATAGAGTGACCTGGAGCAAGGAGCAAGTGTAGCACCAGGTGGCATGGGAGCGGAAGTGGAAGAAGCGGAAAAGCTGCTTCTTAGAAAAGTCAGTCAATCTGACCAACCAATTACCTGACTGAGAAGAGGAGAAAATGTGCAAGGACTCCTCTGAGAGTCATGGCACGCTGCAGAGAGAGAAAGGGACAGCAGCGGGGGTCGTCATGCTGATTCATTCTGTGGCTTCCATGAAACAGGCAGGTTCCTGGAGAGACAAACTACTTGGAAGAAATGGAGAGCCTGCATAGCCCTGTCCCTGCTTGAGGACTTGTGTTTGCAGGCAGAGAAATTTCTTATAAGGGAAGCCACAGACCAGATGGCTTTCCTGCTGAATTCTAACACACAGAGAATATAATGGCAAGTCCGCACACTCTCCTAACAACTGGAGGCGAGGAAGGCTTGCCAGCTCATCCCATGGATCAGCCTCCCACCCACGACAATACCTGCCAGGGATGTGCCGAGGAGACCAGCGGCCTTCATGGCCATCAGGGTGGAACTCCGGCAGCCTTGAGTTCAGCACGATACAGGGAGGGCTGTGCACACCCAGGGGAGCAACCTCAGGAACCCCAAGCCTGGTCCTCACATAGAAAGAACTCGACATGACCCATGATAGGAACAGACCAAAGAAGAAGATCACAGGATGACCTCAATAGATGCAGAAAACATTTGCATCTGTTTGTGGTTTTTAAAATACCTCCTAGCACTCCAGGTGTAGATGGCAGCACCTTCAACCCATGGAAGGGGACTCCATAATCCCACGACTGCAGTAAGCTGCCATTGGACTAGGAGCAAGGGGTGCTGTGGTTTCTGTGCAGAGAAAGGGACACTGAGGCCTTTTTCCCAGGTGGGTTTCCTGCTGGCACGGACTGGGCAGACTCATATCCAAAGCCCAGGTGCCAAGCATGGCATTGTCATGCCCCCTTATAACACTTTTATGTCTTTGTCCCCTTTCCCTGGGCATACAAAGATACCCCACAGGCAGGCTAGTGTATGTTAGCATTAGTGTCTTGTGGTCTGGTCGGGTATGACTTGTGTCACAACGTTAGGGTTGGGGTTAGGGCTACGAGCTCCATAGAGGCTGGCACCAGCTGCATCATGGGAAGTCCCCTCCTTGCCATAGGGGCCGCTGCCCTCAACCCCCATTCTGCTTGTGCTTGGTGTCTTGGAAAAACAGACATGGAAGGCACTTGGGACGGAAGAGAGGAGGTAAAACTGCACATGTGCAGCATGAATTGTCCATGGGCAAGACTGGGTGGAATTCCCAATCTTAGAGCTAAGGCAACTACAAGTTTGAAGTGTATGGGGCCAAGGTGTGGGCCTCTGTTGGAGTTCTGTGTACTAGCGAGATGACCTGAAGTGGAAATTTAAAATACCACTTGCACCAGCAAAAAGAAAAGAAACACAAAACGGAGAAACACCCATGGCAAGTCTGATGACAATAGGACAGACTGGACAGACCTGCCTGCCCTGTGTTGGAAAGTGGTGCTGCAGAGCAGCCCCAGAGAGGGAGCCATCCCTGAGACAGATAGCACTGGTGTCCAGGGTTCCTGGTTTCCCCCACTAAGCTGCTGATCCAACAAGAGCCATGGCTTTTTGGTTTTTTGGTGGAACTTGACAGGTGATTCTAAATTTATAGGGAGATGCAGAGGACCTGGAACAGCAACTGTGGTGTTGAGGAGGAGGAAGCGAGCTGGGGTGTGATCCGCAGACTTCTCAGAGAGCTTGGGGAGCAAAGTGGCACTGCTCAGCCTGCAGACGGACAGATCTGTGGGACTGTGCAGCTGTCCTTGAGTTGCCTGCGAGCTGCACAGGCCCTCACCATGCTGCAGGTGTGCCCAGAGAAGGAGCTTCTGGCTGCCTCTTGCACAGCATGGAGAAGTTCATTAAAAAGCGAACCACAGAGTGGACTGTGAAGCCTACACAGTGTAAAACTTCTACAAGAAAACAAGGTGAAACACCGTGGCCTGGGACCAGGCAGGATTTCTTTCTTTTTTTTTTTTTTTGTCTTTTTGAGACAAGGTCTTGCTATGCAGTTGAGGCTGGCCTTGAGCTCACTTTTGTAGCCCAGGCTGGTCTTGAATTCACACCAATCCTCCTACCTCAGCCTCCCGAATGCTGGGATTACAGGCGTGAGCCACCACGCCCGGCTAGGATTTCTTGAGAGAGGACACGAAAACCGCAGTCCATGGAAGAGAGAGTTTATAAATTGGGCTTCATCAAATGAAACAGCTCTGAGCCAGGCCTGGAGGTGTGCATCTGCAATTTAGCACAAGGAGGCTGAGGCAGGAGGATCAGGGTGAGTTTGAGGCCTGCCTGGGCTACATAGGGAGACCCTGTTTCAAAAACACAGAATAGCAAAAGCTCTTTTTTAAGAAAAACATTGTTGAAGAGTGACAAGGCAATACATTGGAGGAAAAAAACTTGTAAACTACTGAGGTGTCTAAGGCCTTATATCCAGAACTCATAAAGAACTCCCAAACCTCACTGATGAGAAAAGAACCCAAATACAAAGTGAACAAGGGGCCTGAGCAGACCCTTCCCCAAGGATGGACATGGCAAGAAGACAGAAAAAGAAGCCGATGCCATCAGAGGTTGGGGAAATGTCTGTTCAGGCCCCAGTGAGATGTCGCCTGCTCCATTAGGATGATAGCTCTTCTGGGAGGGATGGTCAGACCGAATGGGCACCAAGATGTTGGCAGCGGGCATGTGCAATGCGGCATCTCCCACGGAGATCTCAGCTTCCTGAAATATAAGCGTGTGCCTGGCAGATGTGTTAGCCCTCCCCGAGTGTCCACCCAAGACGGAGGGTGGCGTGACCAGCCCGTTCTAGCACACAGGCCTCCATAGCTTTGTTGTAATAGCACAGGGCAGGGCTGGACAGGTGCTGCTCCGCTGGTGAGTGGAAGAACTCATGGATGGGGGAATGCTCAGCAGTGGAAAGTGTGTCCTGGAATACAGCAAGTCTCCGTGGGATGCTGAGTGATAGGTGCTGGACCAGCGAGGGGCTCCGAGGTAAGGCCATGTATGGCTCAGGGCCTTGGGCAATACGGTGAGTGTTAGACTAAAAGGGGTGTCATAAGGCTGCATGACACGAGTCCCTTGAGGTATTCCTCTTCGCTTTGCATACACTTATCCCATTTTTCTCACTGCTTCCTGAAACAGCTCTGGAAGTTCTCCTTTGTGAGTGTCCCTAGGTAGCTGTTGCACCATCCGCCAGAGAGGCAGCTCATAGGAATATGATGCTGTGTCCTTGACTGCCTTGTTCACTGGAGCTAGGACTGTGTGACTTCTGGCTCTTCCCAAAGTCAAAATGAACATGAGAGGGAAAGGTTTTGAGTGGATTGAGGACATCAAGGAGAGCAAGCTAGAGACCCCTGGGAGGGAGGACTCCAGAGCTGTTGCAGCGGGCAGCCTGGATGAGGGGAGGAGGAGCATGTTCAAAGCCAAGGAGGTCTTAAGAGGGATGTAGGGGAATGTGTGTTTTACTTTAATAGATTTTTTAGAAAGTTGGACATTCACTATATTTTTGAATTGCACCTCATGTACCTCTAGAAAATATAAGGTGACCATAGTGACAGCAAGCCAGTTCTTCCTTGGGTTGTGGGAACAGGAGGAAGTGACCACATTGAAGAGGAGGCTGTAGACAGTCGCTATTGGGTCCTGTGAGGGTTTCATGTGGGAAACAGTCACCAGGCTCCCCCATTACAGACCACCAACTCGTCATATGTCCACAGAAGCTCAAGACCTAGTGTGTGGCTGGCTTCGTTCTGTTACGCTCACGTTTTTGCTGGTGTGAAGGACCTGTAATTCCTTTGGCTGAGCCTTCTACTTTTCAGCTGAATCATAAGCCTGTAGACTGTGTATGGGGTGTTATACACAGGTAAATAGGGTCCTTACATTTTATGGAGGAAGGGATTTATTGTTAGAGAGCTCTATTTATTCATCTGCTTACTTTCTCATCAAATCTTGATTGAGTGTTGCATTCTAAAGATATGTGGGGTCCTACAGATTTGATGACTTGCAAAAGTAGCCTAGCTAGTATCTGGTAGAGGCAGACAACATTAAATAAATGACCCAGGGCCAGTGAGATAGCTCAGTGGCCTGAAGTGCCTGCTTAGGCAAGCTTAGGCAACCACAGGGACTGCAGTTCGACGATCCCCAGCACCACATGCTGCACCAGCCCCACCCTCAGGGCAGGCCGAGCCAGCCATAATATAAATAAATAAATAAAGTTTTAAAAAATGACCCAAATTAATTGTGTGAGGAATAAGATTCATGCCTGCAGGCAAGAAGTGGATTTCTGGACAATGGAGAGGGGCTGTCCTGAGGTTGCACAAGGTGGCCATGATAAGTGGGCTAGTGTTCTAGTCAGGGGTCCTAGGCCTAGGGTGCCAGGAGTGGCTGGGGCTGAGGGTGTGTGGTGGGGTGTGAGGCCAGGAGCAGAGGGCTTGATGGGCAGCTGCAGTCCAGGCTTGGGTGCTTTCTGGGATCCAGATGCAGAGCAGTATGGCTGGTGCATGTTTGGAAAGCACAGTGGACAGGCTGCCCATGGACAGGAGGTGGTGGAACCCTGAGGAATTCAGGGCTTCCCCAGCAGCTGGCTCAGGTGAGGAGGCCTTGGGACCACACAGCAGGAAAGATGGTGTGAAGGATCCCTCCTACACACTGCCTGTGCATGGGGCCTGGGGTAGCCTGTGCTCAGTGTGTGCTTGGGCAGGGTTTTCAGGGAGCTGTAGTGCTTGAAGGACCTGGTCAGACTGCAGGGTTTGGGCCCACAGTTCAGTCATGATACAGACAGGGCAGCTCAGAGCTGGTTTGAGGTAGCTGGGTGTGGGTGACAGACTGGTGGCTGTGAGCCTGCAAAGCAGCAGGCAGTGGTTAGGGTGCTGGGGGCAGGGAGTGGAGGCTGGTGCACTGCCTGTTGCCTGGCCAGTGCCACCCTAAGAGTTAGTGTTGGCAGTGCCAGGTGGGGGAGAAGGCTCTGCCTGGTTGCTGTCCTAGGTCACCAGTGGGAGCCGGGCCACCTGGGCAAAGCCTCCTTGGGTCTTAGCTTTAGCAGGCTGCTGAAACAGGGAGGAGTTGAGTTCAAGCGAAGGGGCTGGGGGAGCAGAGTGGTGGTGTGCAGGTCTGGGAGGGGCCAGACCTGAGCTGGGGGATGAGTCTCTGTTGGCCTGAGGACCCAGGCTACACCACCTTTCACCCTCCAAGCACTCATAGGGAGGAGCCAAGTGCCCACGGCCAGGCACCTGATCCACCTCAGAAGGGAGATGGGCCTGCTTTAGGCAGCGATTTCCTTCCATGCTGAGGCTTTCAGGGGTCCCACCCAAGGCACTGTGGGGATATCAGAGAGGTGCCTGGGTTAGTCACCAAGGGCCTGACACTGCCAGCAGGGCCACATATGCTCCAGCCATCCCCAGGCACGCCGCTGTGAGCTTCATTCCAGCCATCATGGTGCAGTGTGGTGGCCAGTTTACGTAACTGTGGAGAAAACAGTGACAAGTTGATAGTGCCTCACTCCATGTCTGGCCATAGCAGAGAAGCTAGATGCAGTCCCACTGGGGTTGGACACCATCAGGAGAGCTATTTTGCTGTGCTTTTAAGAGCTGTTCTCATTTTTGGTACTGGGGATTGAAGCCATGGCCTTTACACTGAGCTGCATCCCTAGCCAGTTTTTATTTTTTAATTTGAGTCAGGGTCTAACTAAGTTGTTCAATTGCCAGGCTGATCTCCACCTCATGTTCTTCCCACTTCAGCCTCCCAGCACTGGGCTGGAAGCTCTGGGGCAGGGCTAGGCCCCTTTGCCACATCTGTCCTGCAGGTCTCCTGGGAATTCCAAGCAGCTGTTCCTTATGGGGGCTTCAAGAGGCTGCAGCAAATGAAAACCTCTGGTCACAGTGAGAGGATGAATCCCAAGGACATCTAGACAGGAAGGGTGAAGCCACTAACATGGGGCCCCAGAGGGCCTCAAGCAGAACCGAGTTGACCAAAGCGGGCCTCCACACATGGCTGCTCAGGCGAGATGTGGATACCAGAGGAGGAGGAAGTGAGCCTGCAGCCGCCACCTGGCCAACTGACACCTGGAGACGCTGGTGGGCAAGAGCTTGAGTTGGACAGCTCCCTCCCCTTCTCTTCCTCCCTATCTTGGTCCCTTCATACCTCTGTCTCCCCATCTCTGTCTCTGTCTTGGTCAGCAGCATTGCAGCCCTCCTGAAACAGGAGGCCTTATAACGAAGCTGCACTGAATGTGCACTTTGCAGATGCGGCAGCAGGCACTTGACAGGAACAGGGCCTGAGGAAGTGGCCAGCAGGCAAGGCACCAGTGAGGATCCCTGGTGAGGCAGCAGGAGATGTAACCAGAGTGCCTCAGTGGTACTGGCTGAGCTGATTCCCTGTCCGCCCTGTGTGCTCATAGGGAAAGCTGAGCTGGGACCGCCTGGCTGTCCTATGGGAGGTGCACCTGTCCCTCTTGCCAGGAAGTCACAGACAAAATGAGAGAAGTCTTTATGTCTCTGTCTTTCTTGGTCTAGTGATTGTGTTTCCAGGGGTTGAGTTTCAGGATAGCTCCTTTCATCAATATTTGATCTTCATACAGGAGCAGTAGCAGTTGCACACTGGAGTGCATTTGGTCATTGCCAGTGCTCCCATAGGACTCTCCCTCCTTCGCTGTCTCTCCTTCTCTTCATTTTTGAGACAGAGTCTTGCTCTGCAATCCTGGCTGGCCTTGAACTTGTGGTTATCCTCCTACCCCAGCCTCCTGACTGCTAGGGTTACAGGTGTGCACCCCCACACCCAGCTAGGATTCTATCTTCTAGTGACAGGGTAACTGTAGCTGTATTTTTGTGTGAGGCCATACCAATGCTGATGCAGTGCAAAGTCACCTGTGACACTCTGCATGGGCCACGTCCCTGTCGTGTTTTGTCTTCTACTTCCCCAGGCCACAGCACCAACATGGAGAGCCTGGTGACTTGTGGTACTTACAGAGTGCCGGTGGCACTTCCACTAGGTACAGGCCCTTCATTTAGTACTTCATTGAATAGAGAATCAGGAAGAGCCAACCCAGGGAAGGAAACCCTCCCATGGCAGGTGGGAGTGTACACTAGTATGACCACTGTGGAAATCAGTGGAAATTCCTCAAAAAATGAAAACTAGAAAGTCCATTTGACCCAGCTATACCACTCCTAGCTGTCTTTCTGAACGAGTTAAAGACATTGCACTGCAGCAATCCCTGCATGCCTGTGTTCACAGTAGCATAGCTTGTAACAGCAGTTGTAGTGCCTTTTTTGGTTGCTGAGACAAAATATCTGACACCCAAAGTTTAGGAAGGAAAGGAAAGGTTTATTTGATTCACAGTCTATAGAGGTTTCAGTCGCCTGGGTCCAAGGCATGGTGGCACATGGCAGAGGGCAACAGTTCATGGTGGTGGAAGGCAGAAGAAACAATATGAGAGAGAGAGAGAGAGAGAGAGAGAGAGACAGACAGACAGACAGACAGACAGAGACACAGAGAGAGACACAGAGAGAGACAGAGACAGAGATACACACAGACTGTCCCTTATATTGTATAAGAGATAAGTCTATGCAGACTACCTAGCCTAAACTAGATATAGCACTTACACAATTAAACCAAGCCAGAACAATGCAAAATGATCAGTGGAGTGATTTACTAATCATAGCTCTTTAATGCTGGCATTACATACCCTAGATTCACCCATTTATGATAAAGGTCCTGCTATGACCACATGAGGTATCAGGGGACATCTAGACACAAACTATAACATTCTAGCCAGCCCCTTGAAGACCTGTGCACATCTCACTATGTGAAAAGCATGTAGTCCATAGAATACGACAAGTTCTGTTGCTAGCTTTGAATCCATTTCTGAGGAACAATGTCCCTAGCCTGCTGCCATTCTGGAACAAAGTACTCTGTGACTCTCTTCTCAGAGGAAAGTCTTTTACTTCTGCAGTTTTGAGGCTGCAAAGAGTGGAGACTTCCTGCTTCTTGTGATATTCTCAGGCTACCTTTTCTATCCGTTCCTTCTCAGAAATAAAGATCTCGTCTGCTTTATCTTTGCATTCCATAGCTTTACTAGAGCTTCCTTTCTGGCCAAATTCACAGTGTTTTAAATCATCCTGCTTGATTCTTTGCTCTTGATTTTGAACATAAATCTGGCTAAAACCCCCAACAGTATCCATGCCCCTGCCTTCGCACTAAACTGTCTTGAAATTTTTTTCTGCCAGATTAGTCTACCATGATTAATCTTGTTATCTAGACACAAGTAAAATGCAAATAATCTTTTTGCCAAGCTATAACACACATCATTTGGAGTCCATCTGCCTGTTCATTCCTTCTTCCCAGCATAAACTCCTAGGCCTGGTCTTTACCAGCAGAATTCCTATCACCCTTCTGGTCTTCTGAGCTCTGAGCAGAATGTCTCACACAGAACAGTCTATTCATTGCAGCTTTACTTTTCAGCCAGCATCTCTGAACCTTTCCAGTTTTTTTTTTCAGTTCTTTTATTGTTTCTTTCCAGTTTTTTTTTTCCCACAAGCTATCCCCAAAGTCTTCCAAATCACATGGTCAGATATAGTGTTATGGTTTGTGTCTAGTTGTCTCCCCAAAGCCTCATGCAGTCATGGGGTGGGGAATTCTAAAGTTTGAGACTAACTCATGATCTACTGGGATTATGTGTTTAGTACTGCTGGGATTATGGGTGTGGTCTGAGGCAGATAGCCTGAGGCAGAGAGTCTGAATGTAACATAAGAGAGATAGAGCGACAGACTATTGCTCTCTGTTTCCCTGATTGGTTGATTGCCTCTGTCACCATTTGTTGCTGTTCTGCTGCCACCAACTGCTGGCTTCTGCCATGTGCCTCTCTGCCTTGGAGCCAGCCAAGTATGGACTGAAATCTCTAGTAACTGTGAACTAATAAACCTTTCCTTCCTTCATTTTGGGTGTTGGGAATTTTCCTAGCAACAAGAGAAGAGTAACTAATATGGAATTTGGTACCAGAGAAGTGGGATTGTTGCTGTGACTGACCTGACCATGTGGATTGCAAGTTTTTGGGAATGGCTTATGGAAAGAGATAGGAAAGGTTTGGAGAGGTTGCCTATTTGCATAGAGCTGGATAAACTTCAGGTGGATAAACTTCAGCTGGGTAAACTTCGGCTGTATAGTAGGGGAGATTCTGGTCAGAGCTCAGACCAGAAGGCTGTCTGGAAGTCTGTATATAAAAAAAATGGCTTATGGGATAGATAGGAAAGGTTTGGAGAAGTCATCTACTTGCAAAGAGCTGGGAAAGCTTTGGCTGTTCTGTAGGGGAGAATCTGGTTAGAGTTCAGGCCAGAAGATTCACAGAAGGCCTGCCTGTAAAGACCAGGCTGGGAGGTTTCTGTTGGGAAGAAGGACTGCATTGGTTGCTGGACTCTGGATGATTTGTGCTATGGATTGGCTGAAAGTCTGTTGGAATTTTGCTCATGCCCAGAGGCTGTGCCTAAGACTGAGATTAAGCATGGCAGACTGATTAATCTTTCAAGAGATATTTTAAAGCAACAAACTATTGGGCCAGTGGCATGGTTGTTATTGGTGGCTTTTAGCCAGATTTATGTCAAAAATCAAGAGCCAAGAGCCAAGCAGGATGATTTAAAATGTTGTGTGAGTTTGGTCAGTAAAGAAGCTCCAATAAAGCTGTGGACTGCAAAGATAGAGCTGAAAGGATCTCCATTGCTGGGAAGGAGCCAGAGAATCAAAAAGATGGTCCTGAAGGTATCACAAGAGGTGGCAGCTCTCCACCCTTTGCAGCCCCAGAATTGCAAAGGAGAGAGGTTTTGCCTTGAGAAGAGAGCTGCAGATCCCCAAGTTTCAGAATGGTGGCAGTGTCCCTACCAGGTACCAAAATGGCACCAGCATGGAGAATTTGTTCATTGGAGTCAAGGTCAGAGTGTTCACCAATTCAGGCAGTTGACCCCTACAGCCAAGAGAGAAAGAAGCCTGGCTACTGCTCCAGCCGGCAGCAGAACTTGGCATCATCCATGTGGTATTGGTTTTAGGTGCATTCATAATGCAAGAGTTGTTAGGTTAAGAAGGCTTCAACCTCGATTTCAGAAGAAGGCTTGGGAGGCCAGGCAATGTGTCCCTGAGAGGGCAATGTGAAGCAGAGAGTGAGAAGCCAATTCAGTGGAAACCCCAGAAGTTTGGAAAGATCAAAAACGTGGATTGTCTAAGGGAAACTGCAAAGAGGGAGCAAAGCCAACTTAAGAGAGAAGCCATGGGAGCTATCACCAAGAGTGTCATAGGGGCAGAGCTGCATGGAGCTCACAACTCAGTGCAGACTGTTTCAGATGCTCCAGTTGGAACTATGGGATTTAATGTTCATCCTGCTCAATTTCGGACTTGTGTTGGTCTCAGTGTTTGTATTCCCCTGTTGTTTACAACTTTTGGAATCGCAATGTTTATCTTGTGCCTTGAATGTTAGATGTGTTTAACTTTTCTTTTGTACAGGAGCTTACAGTTAAGAGTTTACCTTGAATCTTGGAGGAGACTTGGGACTTGGACTTCTCAGCAGTGTTGAAACTGTTAGAACTTTGGCAACTCTTTGAGATGAACTAAAATTTTTTTTTTTTTTTTCAGAAAAGGATGTGCATGAAACTTTGGGGGTCCCAGGGCAGAATGTTATAGTTTGTGTGTAGTTATTCCCTTAAAGCCTCATACAGTCATGGGGTGTGGCTTTCCAGAGTTTGAGACTAACTCATGAGTCACTGGGATTACATGTTTTAGTACTGCTGGGATTATGGGTGCAGTCTGAGACACAGACTCTCTCTCTGTTGCCCTAGTTGGTTGGTTACCTCTGTCACCATTTGTTGCTGTTCTGCTGCTATAAACTGCTGGCCTCTGCCATGTGCATCTCTGCCTTGAAGCTGGCTGAGTATGGACTGAAATCTCCAGTAACTGTGAGCTAAATAAACTTTTCCTTCCTTCATTTTGGGTGTTGGATATTTATCCCAGCAATGAGAGAAGAGTAATTGATACATATAGCCACAGCAGTGACCCCCCACTTCTCTGGTACCAAATTTTGTCTTAGTTATTTTTCACTCTTTTCTGGGACAAAATGTCCAACACCCACAAATTAAGGGCAGAAAGACTTGAGCTCACAGTTTGTAGAGGTTTCAGTCCGTAATCAGCTGGCTCCTAGGCAGGGTGGCACTTGGCAGAGAGGCAGCAGTTCATGGTAGCAGAAAACAGTGAGAGTAACAAGCATGGGATAAGGCTTCCTGTTCCTTATGTCATATGCAGGCTACCCTAGGGTGGAGGCAACACACCCCTAATCCCAACATTGGACCATGACACAAGCTCTAGACGCAGCCCCCGCTGAAAAGCCTGCCCCTTTCACCTGTACGAGGCCATGGAGGACATCTAGATACAAACCATTAATGTTGGCTAGTCTTGCAAGCACTCTATACTCTATGTGTCCACGAACAGATGATTGGACATAGAGAAATATTTACACACAGAGAGTACTACTGTGCCACCAAGGATGAACTTGGGTCATCTGATGAAAATTGCATGCACCTAGACTATAATGTTAAGGGAAGGGAATCAGATGCACACTTAGACACTGCATCATTTCTCTTATGTGAGAACACAGAGCATCAGGAGCAGCATACAGATAGATAATAGAAAACAGAGACCTTGAAAAGGGAAGGGGACCAAGAGGCAGGGAGGGGAGGGGAGGGGTGGGAAGGACTGAAGAGTGAGGCTGTGCTACACCTGCGAGGGACTCTGCAATGGATGTGGCCTTCGTGTGCTGCAAATGTGCACTCGTTGGAAAAGCAGAGCTGCAATAGAAGCTTGCATAGGCCACAGAGGGAATGGGCCTGTGCCTGGATGGGCTGGCTCTCTGCTGCTGTGGAGCAGGCAGCGGTTGGTGTAGGGCAACATGCCTCCTGTACACATTGATGTATGTAAAGGATGCAGCCTGCCTTCCTGCGACACACATTCAGGAGCACCAGTCACGAGGTAGTGTGAAGACTGTGCCTCGGGGGATCGGGGGAGTGATGACAGGTATGTCCTTGGAACAGAGATTGAGTGATGAGTAGGAGCAAAAGAAGGCATGACATGTGTCTCGGGAGAAGAGTGGTGCCAGCAGAGGGCATAGCTAGTGCAAAGGTCTTGAGGGAGGTGGCCAGAAAGCCCCAGGACAGGTCCAGGGAGAAGACTGCAGGTCCTGCAGCAACAATATAAAGACTTTTATTTATTATTAGGCTTCATTTTAATTAATTAATTAATTAATTAATTAATTGTCTTTTTGAGACAGGGTCTTGCTAAGCACTTCAGGTGGGCCTTGAACTCACTTTTGTAGCCCAGGCTGGTCTTAAACTCACACTGATTCTCTTGCATCAGTCTCCCAAGTGCTGAGATTACAGGCATGTGCCACCATGCCTGGCTATTATGCTTCATTTTATTTATTTATTTAGCTTTTTTTTTTTTTGCTGGACCAGGGTTCAAACTCATGACCTTACACTTGCCAGACAGGCACTTGTGCCACAGAGCTATCTCCCTATCCCCTATTATGCTTCATTTTAAAAGATGTTTTATTTCTGGAACCACTGAGCAGAGAGTAGAGTTTCCCATTACCTTGGCCACCAAGGGCCTGTGTGAATCAGCTCCCCTGTGGCCGTTGTGGATTTGTTAGCATCATCTTCACTTTTTCCTGGCACCCTGGGTCCACAGTTAGTAGGCTGAGGCCATTGCATGCAGGCTGTGGAGGGCGGGAAGTTGGGTTGGGGGCCGCATCTGATGGGTGTCTTGGTGCTGACTGAGCCCTTGCTTCCTGTAAGAGCCTCCATCCTGTGAGAACCACAGTCACCTGTCCCTGCGGGCACAGCCACTTTGGCTTTCCCTGCTCACGGCTTCCACCTCAGTGGTTGCTATGGCCGCACAGTTACACATGAGTCTTTGAGGGAACATGCATGGCACCACACTCCCTGACGGAGGTCAGTTGAGGTCTGCTCTGTGTTTACTTTCTCTGGGGTCTGACAGCATGTAATGCCCTAAGCCCACTTCACAGCATCAGATGGTGAGCTTCCCTGCCCTGGGATCCTCTGCCCCTGCAGGCAGCTGCAATGTCTTCATCCTTTCCCATGTTGTCTTTCCCAGAGTGTCATGGCATTGGAACCGCATAGCGTGTAGCCTTTCCAGCCAGCCTCTTTCAGTCGGCTCCTCATTTTTTCATGGTTTCATGGGATGTTGTTTTCCATTCTTGAATGGTATGTGTAATGTGCAGCTGTTTATTTATAGCAGCCCAGGAAGCATAAGCCGCAGGCTCCCAGCTGCTGGCAGTTCTAAGGGAGGCTGCTGTGGCATCTGTTCAGGGGTTTTCATGTGGATGTGAGTCTCTAAGTCATTTAGATGAATCCCGAGGTGTGAGAAGCTTCCCAGTGCCTTTGGCGGGGGCATGCTGTTGTACTCCCAGTGGTGCTCTGCAGCCCTATCAGTGCTTGGTGTTGTGGTTGGTCTGGATTTCTGTGGCTCTCATTGGTGTCCAGTGTACTTCCTGCATCACCTGCATTTTCCCTGGTGATACTTTGTCTGCAGCACCTTTCATATGCTTGTGTGGCACTGTGGATTGGATAAGTGTTTCCAAAGTCTTGGTCCCCAGCTTGGGGTGCCCCTGGGAGGAGGTCCAATAGGAGGGAGTTAGTTCCCTGGGGCAGAGCTCTTAAGAGGGACATGGGAACTTGTTATACTTCATGTCTAGTTGTCCCCACAAAGCCTCATGCAATCATGGGGCAGGGACTTCTGTAGATTGAGACTTGACTCATGAGTCACTGGGATTATGTGTTTTAGTATTGATGAGATTATCAGTCTGAGTACTGCTAGGAATTATAGGTGTGGCCTGAGGCAGATAGGCTAAGGCAGAGAGCCTGATGTAATTTAAAGAGAGACAGAGAGACAGACTCAGGCTGTTGCTCTGCTGTCCTTAATTGGTTGGCTGCCTCTGTCACCATATTGTTGCTGTTCTGCCACCATGAACTGCTGCTCTCTGCCATGTGCTTCTCTGCCTTGGATCCAGCTGAGTATGGACTAAAACCTCCATTAACTCTGAGCTAAATAAACCTTTCCTTCCTTCATTTTGGGTGTTGAGTATTTGTCCCAGCAACAAGAAAAAAGTAACAGCCAGAACTCTACCCCTTCCTTTGCCTTTTTTGCTTCCTGGTTATGATGAAGTGAGTGACTTCCTCTTCTACAATAGTGTGAAAAGGAACCATGGATGCACACATCTGAAAACATGACCCAGAATAAACCTCTTTTATTTTTAAGCTCATTCTTCTCAGTTATTTATTATGGTAATAGAAGGGTGGCTATTACGGAGAGTCTTCTAAAGGAACAGATCCAATATCAAATACATGTATGCTTAACAAGGGGTTTATGAATTAGGCTTATAGTATCCAAATCAGGGCCTCCCAGGGCCCTCCTGCCAGATCAGAGGCTGAGGAATCCAGGGCCTCTATGTGCTGGTGAGAGGGAGAATCCTTCAAAGGTTGAGGGCCTGGCTGGTGCTTGCTGCAGTTATCCGTGTGAGTCTTCTTTGGAAAGCCAGAGTCTGCACAGAAGATGAAGAGACTGTGCTGGGACTGAAGGACTTGGAAACCAATGTCCAAAAGCCACAGGGAAGACTGGAGTTCCTCCAGAAAAGGAGAAACACTTCCTTCTTTCCCTTTTCATTCTGTCCAGGCTACAAGTTTATTGGCTGGTGCTGCTACATCTGGGGTGGGTCTTCCCCCTCCATTTTTGTACTTTGTTGGCCTACAGGTCAGTCGTCCAGAGACACATCTAGAGTTTTCTACTCCAGTAGGCAGCTCTTCCTCAAGACAACTGAGAGATGACAGTGAATTATCACAATAACACACATAGTATCTATGTAACTTCTTTAGCAAGTCATCCCTTGGCCCAATTTAAAATTGGGTTGTTGACCCGCTGCGGGTAAGCCCCTGCGCCCCTCTGCCCCGCCTCTGCGTTCCCGCGACTAACTTCCTGTTCCAGCCCAGCCCAAACCGCACCGCTGGGAGCTGAGCCCGCGCACCAGCTGGG
>PVJA010025797.1:0-30316 GCA_004027025.1 Myocastor coypus
AAAAAAAAAAAAAAAAAAAAAAAAAAAAAAAAAAAAAAAAAAAGAATTAATGATTCAAAGAGCTGGTTCTTTGAAATATTAAATAAAATTAATAAACTCATAGCCAATCTCATCAAAAAGATAAGGTGAATAACTCAAATTAAAGCAGTAAAGAATGGAAAGGGTGAAATTACTACAGATCCTGTGGAAATACAGAAGATTATCAATAAAACCTTTATTCTTATAGAATGGAAAGCACACAAGAAATGGACAGCCTCCTAAATAGGTATAAATGACTGAAACTGAATCAAGAAGATATAAAAATAACAAAATATCAGCCAATGAAATTTAAAATACAAAAAAAAAAAAAAGAAAAAAACTTATCAACAAACAAAAAACCCAGGTCCTGATGGATTCACAGCTTAATTTTATGAGGAATTTAGAGAAGATTTAATCTCAATACTCCTCCAACTCTTCAATGAAATTAAAAAGAAACAACACTCCCAAAGTTATTCCTGGAGGCAAGTATTACACTGATACCAAAACAAGAGGCAGACTCCAACAAAAAAATGGAATTATAGGACAATCTGTCTCATAAGCATAGATGCAAAAATCCTCAATAAAATACTAGCAAATAGAATGCAGCAAATTATCAGGAAGATTATACACCACGACAAGATAGGATTCATCGCAGGGATATGAGGATGGTTCAACACACACAAAACTATAGATATAATACACTTTACAAATAGAGACAAAAACCAAGATCACAGGATTGTCTCAATAGATACAGAAAAATCTTCCAAAAAATTATAACAAACATTCATGACCAAAGCCCTACAGAAAGTTAGAATAGAAGGCCTATACCTCAATCTAATAAAAACCATCTATGACAGCAAAATAGCCCACATCATCATAAATACAGAAAAACAGAATGCTTTTACTCTAAAATCAGGCACAAGAAATGGATGTCTATCAGCACTCCTATTCAATATAGTTCTGAAAACATTATCCAGTGGCATTAGTCAAAACAAAGAAGTAAAAGGTATAAAAACAGGAAAAGAAGTTAAACTATGATTATTTGCAGATGAAATGATACTTTACATGAAAGACCCAAAAATCTCCACCAAGAAGCTTCTAGAATTGATAAATTCAGTAGCATAGCAAGATAAAAGATCAAAATCGATAAGAGCTTGGGTGTGGTGGTGCACACCTGTAATCTCAGCACTTGGGAGGCTGAGGCAGGAGGATCAGTGTGAGTTTGAGACCAGCCTGGGCTATGAAAGCAAGCTCAAGGCCAGCCTGAACTTCATAGTGAGACCTGTCTCAAAAAGAAAAGAAAGAAAGAAAGAAAGAAAGAAAGAAAGAGAAAATCAGTCAGATTCTTCTACATGGATACCAAATTCACTGAGAAAGAAATTAGAGGAATAATACCCTTCATAATGGTATCCAAAAAGTGAAATACTTAGGAATTAATCTAACAAAGGATGTAAAAACAATCTGTACAACGAAAATTACAATACTCTAAAAGAAGAGACTAAAGAGAATTTCATAAAATGGGAAAATATTTCTTGCCCCTGGAAAGGAAGAACCAACATTGTGAAAATGGCCATAGTCCCCAAATTTCTTAACAGATTTAATACAATCCCTATCAAGATGCTATCAAAATATCTCACAGATCTACAGAAAGCATTCCTAAAATTTATTCAGAATAGGATAAGACCTAGAATTGCAAGGACTATCCTGGGCAACAAAGGCAGGACAGGCAGCATTATAATACTAGACTTGTAATTATACTACAAGGCTACTGTGACTAAATCAGCATGATACTGGCAATAAAAAAAAAAAAAAAAAAAAGCAGACCTAAGGATCAATGGAACACATTAGAAGATGCAGGTACTACTACAAACACTCTTAGCCGTTTTATATTTGGAAAAAGGGCCAAATATGTTTACTTGAAGAAGGTTGGCTTCTTTAACAAATGGCTCTAGAAAACTAGCTCTTCACATGTGGATAAATTAAAACCAGATCCAGGTTTGTCATCATTCACTAAACTAAAGTCAAAATGGATTAAAGTAGATTAAAGATCTAAACATTAAAATAGAAACACTAATCTCCTGGAAGAGAAAGTAGGCAGAAATCTTGAAGATATAGGGGTAGGCAGAGAGTTTATGAACAAAAGCCAAACTGCATGGGAATTCTTCAAAGAATCAACAACTGGCATCTCATCTTTTTGAGAATTTTCTGCACATCAAAAGAAATCACCAACAGAGTGAAAAAACAACCCACAAATTTGGAAAAAATCTTAAGCAACAATCATTCAGACAAAGGACTTATGTCTAGAATACATAAAGAACTAAAAATGTCAGGTCCCCAAAATTAAAAGATCCAACCCAAAAATGGGCATCTGCAATGAATATACATTTCTCAGAGGAAGAAATACAATTGGTAAATAATCACACACCACAGCACTGGTCTTCCGAGAAACACAAATTAAAAGTTTTGAGATACCATCTTGCCTCAGAAAGAATGGCTGTCATAAAAAAATCAACTAATAACAAATACTGGAAAGACTGTGGTGGAAGATGAACCCTTCTCTGCTCCTGGTGGGATTATAAACTGTCACAAACACTATAAAAATCAGTGTGGAGACACTATAAAGAGCTGGGATTGAAAGTCCCATTCAATGCAGCTATACCCCTTGTGGGTATTTTTCCAAAAGAACTGAAAACATACTGTAATGATATGTGTGAAACCATGTTTACAGCAGCACAATTTGTCATAGACAAATGTTGGAAATAAGCAACATGCCCATCACTTAAAGAATGAATAAAAACATGGTATTTTTATACAATGGATGGAGTATTACTCACCTATAAAGAAAAATTTGAGACCTTTATAGATAAATAGATGCAACTAGAGGCTATAATCATAAATAAAATAAATCAGACCCACATGTGTACATATCATATTGTCTCTATTGTGTAAGAACTTGAAAGAATAAAACTTGAAAGAAATGATAGAGTAAAATGGAAAGAAACTGAACATAAGGAATAAAGGTGAGGAAAGGGGAGAAAAGGAAAATTTAACGAGGAAAATCATGCAAGTATCTATTTGGGATAGCTGAGATGATTGTAGTGCTTATTTCCATCAATTTTTTGAAAGTAGCAGTTAATGTTTAAAATTTTTGATGTTGGCTAGCTCTGTATGCTATTATCTATATTCTGATCAACTGCATCAAAGACAGCAAACTGCAACACAAAAACTATGGCTGAATATCTCTCATCTTGTTCTTCTAAATATGTGCCATTTCTGATGTCTTATCAATTAGTTTTTCTCTTTAAAATAAATTTTTAAAAGTTATATAAATTAAAAAGGACAATAAAATTAGACTTTATTGAAATTAAGCATTAATGTTTAACTATTTAACTAATTTTTCATACCAATATCCATTAATCTGAATAACAGATTTGGTGATGAAAATATATAATGTAACAACTATGGTTAACTTTTTATTCTTGTTTGAAACTCCGTACCATTTGTACTGTCACTTGTTACGCTGGTTTTTCTTTTCTTTTCTTTTCTTTTCTTTCTTTCTTTCTTTCTTTCTTTCTTTCTTTCTTTCTTTCTGCTATATGTTTTTACTCTTTCAAATAAAATAAATTGGAAAAAAAAGAAACACACACACAAATAAAAGTTGCAGATGGCAGCTTTAAGGGAGCATGTATAGACCGCGGTAGTCTCAACTGGTGCCAGGAGGGAGATGATAACATTTTTCCCCTACATTTCTTGAATGTCACTCCCCTTACCACTGTCACATTTTACCTCTTGCTCTCAACTCAAGGAGCTGGTACCTGGTACTTGACAAGTGGCTGAGTAAAATTCCTCAAAGTTGTCAGTGCATATGCCATTTTCATTAAAATTGAAGCATGAATTTTATCAAATGAATGTTGCATAGCAAAGAACATTTTCTGGCTGTGAGGCCTTAGTAACTGCAATTGCATATTCTGCCAATAATCTCGAAATGTTGAATGCAACCTAGTGAATATTTATAGGCAGAGCTCATTACACAATAATGAACCATAACTGAGAGTTAATCTATCTCCACTGCAGGACTATAGATGAGTCTGGAGGAGAGACAGGGTACCCCAACCCCATTATCCATTGTCCTGGCATTGTCTTGCTGGAAAGCAATGAGTAAAACTGCAACCTACATCAAAATAGCCCAGAGAGTAGACGCAGGTGCCTGTGTCCTGACAATTGTATGCATATTCAGGGGAGAGAGGCTATTTCCTACATCTGCATTACTACGTTGTGTGCTGTGAGCCTTTGGCAGCCTGATGGAACAGAGATCCAGTGTGCCAGCTTCATCTGCTGGATCAGAGGAAGGAAAGACCATGCCTAAATTGCTGGGCTGCTGTAACAAAACATCACAGACTGGGCCACTAAATGAACAGAATTTAATTTCTTATTTAAAAAAGTTGAGTAAACTTCCTCAAATTTACTCATCAGTTCCTTTGGTGGTGCAGGTCCTCTTTGTTATTGCCTCATCAGATACAGGGAGAGATAGGCAGGGAGGGAGAGGAAAGAAGAGAAAGGGAGAGAGAGAAAAATAGAGACAGGAAGACAGAAACAGACTGAAAGATTCACTTGTCTCATCTATAGGGGCACTAATCCTGTCATAAAGATCCCTTCCAGACCCATGACCTAATATCCCACCAAAAATCCCACCTCTGAACATGACCATCCCATGACGACACATATTCCATGCACAGAAAGTGGAACAGTGCTGGACAAGGATCATGCAGGACCTGGCTCAGGAAGCAATGAGTGGTAGCGACAGCAGTGGCCCTCGAGACATGGTGAGACATTGTCCAATGGTGGGTGCCAGCAGCAAAGATGAGACGCTTCATGCGGCCAAAGGGAATTGGGGTCTGGAGAGCTAATGGTCCTAAAAGGGGGCTCAGAATAGAGAGGAAATGTCACTGCTGTGAAGCCTGCAGAGGAGACACAGCAATGTCAGGAGGCACAAAAATGCCCCTGGGATGCCCATGTGTAAATCAAAGGCAATGAGGTATTTCCCACAGTCACAGAGAATGAGCTGAAGCAGCCAGGAAAAGGTGATTAAAGCTAATAGATTCTCCTTTAATCTCTGAAAACTAAGATTTGGAGCTACCAAAAGGAAATACTGGCATAACTTATGTCCATCATCACTTACTTGGGAGAGAAGAATTGTTCCTACTACCTCTTTCTGGTAAAGAAGGTCCAGGGGGCTAGGCAGGTAGCTCAACAGTCTAACTGCCTGGCTGGCAAACACAAGAACCCGAGTTCAATCCATGGTACCACATGCTGTGCTGACCACTGAGACTGGGCATGGTGGCACATGCCTTAACCCCAGCACTGGGGAGGCTGAGGCCAGAGGATCACTATGTGTCCAAGCTGCATAGTAAAACCTTGTACCGAATACATAAATAAAAGATTAAACAGCAAGAAACTAATAATCTGTTTTTTCCCTGCATTTTCCATCTTAGAATAAAGATTCTCACAGTAGGTAATGATGATCTGGGTTTCTGTAGGATCTGCTGTCATTTTTCTCCTTTTCATTCCTATCTGTTTGACATTGTGTTTCTTCTTTCCTCTTTATAATGAGGTTGGCTAATGGTTTATCAATTTTATTTACCCTTTCAAAGAACCAAATTTTCTATTCTTTGGTTATTTGTATTTTCTTATTCTAAATTGTATTACTTTCTGCTCTTTATAATTCCTCCTTTGCAAACACTTTGGGTTTGATTTGCTCTTCTAGGTAAATGGTTGAAACCCAAGACCATGACACATAAATGAAATAAACCAGATCCATGTGTGTAAACATCCTATTGTCTCCCTAGTGTGAGAAACTGAAAGAATACAGAAGATCCAAAGTGCACAGCAGATATTTAACATGTAGAAAAACTGTTGAAAAGGAAAGAAGAAATATGATATGGAAAGGAGAAGTGAAGGAAAGGAAAAGAAAACAATATATATAAGATAGGATAGTTCCACTGCTGGTTTTTATTAGTTCATAGAAATTTTTGTGCTCATAGTACATGATTAATGCTTCATGCCAATATCTTGTACTTAATAATTTGAAGTTAACAATACACAGTGTATGAATTATTGTTGTTGTCATATTATTTTGTTTTGAAACTCTGCTTTATATTTCTCTCTTTAAAATAAAAAAAAGAAAAGATCCAGGCAAGCTTTTAGAGTTTTAATTCTGATCTGATGATCTGAGTTGGTCATTTTGTACCCAGATGTAGATGGTGTGATATTTATCTTCTGGGATATACTGATGTTTCCCCACTGGCAAACACTAGCTCAGGTCACCAAAGCCATGATCATGGTGGAGTTGTGCGCTTCCTCTCCCCTCGTTTTCTGTCACCTCTGGTCTTAGTGAAGCCTTACCCCACAATGGGCCATTCCTACTCCATATCTGCTGCAGGGGGGAGCCCCCTAGGGCATAAGCCTTTCTCCTTTTGGCCTCATTTCAGCAGCTGTATGAGGTCTTTAGCTTCCATAATGCAGAATGAGTATTTGGCTTTCTTCAAACGCACCAGCTTTTAGCTCAAATCTCTCGTTTGGGTCCCTCTCAAATCATCACCAGTTCTCTCAATCTGGAAAATGTGAGGGCAATGCTGCTGTTCTCCCCCTTCTTAGGCTTTTGGATATTCACAGTATCCTACCTTTTACTCAGATTCTATTACATATGTAATCCTACTTGAAAAGAGAATAAATTAAATGTTATTACTTCAAGGCACATGCCTGTCTCTCCAGAGGCTTACCAAAACATCCCAAGGGCTGAACAAATTTGCCTAATGCACATGAAAAGTGGGGCTCAAGATATAAACCTCCAGAACACATTTGACCTTTATAGAAAGGTTGCTGGGTCAGCAGATGGGTAATTATTCAAGGGCCTACTATAGTAAGCAAGTATATGTTTCAATATGTTTCCTAATGTCAAAGATGCTTCCATTCACCAACCACAAAGTGCTACTGGAGCCAGGTCATGCTATTTTCTGTTGGCTTCTGACTGATGCACCTTTAAGACATTTACCTAGTAATCTTCACAAAATCTTTCCTTTCTTCTTTTCTTCTGTTTCCCTGCTCTCTCACCCAAAATACGGTTTTACTCCATAATATGAATATTTCTACAAATTTTAAAAATCTCTCTCCATTGCTACCAAAACCTACTTGCTGTATAAAATTTATCTTGATTTTATTATACTTCAATGTTCCACATGGAAAGGGGTAACTAATAATAACAAACATTTTCTTGTAAATATTTTGTAAGTATTAAGCAAAATGATGAGTGTGAGCAGCCTGGTCTTGGTAAGTGATCAACAAATATTAGGCATTGCTTGAAAATGAGAATTACTAGCTGTCCTATGGTTTTCCCCAGCATGTAATGCCAACAGCAGGCCTTCCCACTGGTCACACCAGTTGGCGCCATTCTGCAAGTATGTCAGTTGGGCCAGCAGCTGAGAGGATGGGGCTTACTGACTTGGGCGGCTTGCTTCACCTCCGACCGATGATGATGACTCAGAATCATGAAGAAAGAGAGGGGAGGGAACTAATTCCATGGCACAAGCTGTTGGGAATCCACCTCAGCCTCAGGGATGGGCCTACACAGTCCTGATTCATCACAGGCCTGACATGTTGTCCTCGTAATGTGCTTTTTGCAATATCAGGGATCAAGCTCAGGACCTTGAGCTTGTCAGGCAGATGCTTAAGCCACTGAGCTATATCCCCAGCTCCCAAAACGTTTTCTTTTAGCAACTACAAAACTAAATATTAATCTATATGTATGTCACCCTTTGACACTTTCAAATAAATTTACACATATTTGCTTATCTTACCTTTCATGTAAGGAAATTAACACCCAAAGAAGTGATTTGCCCTCTATAAAGAAGCTCAGGAAAAATATATTTATTTTGATATCTATTTTAAAAATCTGTATTCTATAACATTGCTGTCTTTTCTTTTTCTCAAGTTCTGATGGAGGTGACATCTTTCTCAGAGCCATTTTCTTTCTTTCTTTCTTTTTTTTCTACCTAATGTATTTTCTTTCGGTTTTGGGTAAATTTGCTTCACTTATTGACATGGATTATAGAAGATGGAACTTATTATTTCTCCTCTATGGGTTTTTGGATGACAGAAATATGTATTTAAAGAAAGCTCATGTGGAAATACGTAATTTGCATTGAAAATGTCCTTGTCCTTTTAAGATATAAAGTAAGCACAGCCTGGAACTCTACCTTCAGCTTCTAAAATTCTTTATACTCTTTAGACCCAGTGAAATAGCTGAGGGCATTAAAGTGCCTACGAACAGGTGCAGGGGTTAGGGGCTCCATCCCAGGACTGCAGTGCCGACCCAGCCCCCAGGGGTGCATAAAGTCAGCAATTGAGCCTGGGTGTGGTGGCACACACCTGTAATCCCAGCTCTTTGAAGGCTGTAAATAGGCGATCACTACAAGTCTAGTCTAGTAGTGAGACTCTGAATACCCTGTAGACCTTTCCCTAAAATACAAAAATAAATAAATAAATAAATAAATAAATAAATAAATAATAAAATTCTTTGCACTCCTTATTTGCTACTGATTTTTGTAATGGTCAGTACTGTACATCTTATGTTATTGGTAAGAATATAAATACTGACTAGTAATTGAAAAGTTGCAGAAGAAATATATATGCTTATGTGGATAGAGAGTCATGCACATATAATACATCTATAAACAAGGGTATGTATATTTACATATAGAAAAATATAAATGACTCCCATAGGATGTTATAACACTAAATCATTTTTGTATGTTGTAGGCACTTGTCTACTTTCCACAGCACTTCTAGGGCTGATTTCTTTTATGTTCTAGAGAGCACTGCTATAGTCCCCTGCTAGGCATAATAATGTCTATCTGTAGGAAATTATTCTGATTGCTACCTGCAAAGCTCTGTGATTTCAAATTGTTTGAATTCATGGTGCTATTCAGATAACATTCAAAAATGCAAATATTCACAGTGGGAATGTCCACCAAAGTTGTTTTCCCACATTATATTGAAGAAAAAAATAGAAGCAGAAGTATGATAGAAGTAAACTGGCTTAAGAGCCAAAACACTGTGGGGTGGTGGCTGAACCTGGAAATGGGGAGGTTAGGAGAGCGCCCTCCTTCAGAGGCCCTTCAAATTAGCAGCGTCTGATGTGGAATGCTTCAAACTCTGACTTTCATGTAAAATCAAACCAACAGAGGATTTTCTGTGCGATTTTTGGGTTCTACTTAGAGCATTTTTAGAGTACTCCGTAGTGTTTATGATTAGAGATTCTACCTCTCCATAGTCTTTGAGCTGAGCTATTTTTATTTTTAGTTTTATTTTTATTATTTTTTATTTTTTTTGTGGGACCAGGGTTCGAACTCACGACCTTGCACTTGCCCAGCAGGCACTTGTGCCTCGGAGCTATTTTTAAACATCCACACAGAAATTTGCTTTCTTGAGCTTTAAGACTCCTGCTTTCTTCACGTCAAAGTCAAACTTCCAGCTGTTTAAATCCTAGTCAGGGGGCAGAATTGGTCGGATTACTAGAGGAGACTGAGCCTAAGGAGTTGCAGTAGTTAAAAAGACAAAGAATGAGTGAAAGAAGCACTGACAGAAAGAGACAGGGCTCTTACTGTCTACCTGCACGAGAGGAAGCTCGGAACAGGAGACTGCTGCACTGGGACTGACCAGTTTTAGGGACTGTGAAAGTAATTTGAAAAAATTCAATCCCTCTCCTTTTTGGCTTTCTTTGAATAAAATGGAACGCAGTTTCTCAGCTATCATGCTATTGACATTTGGAACCAAATAATGTTTTTTGCCCTGTGTATACACAGTGTTAGCATTCTTGGCCTCTACCCAGTAGATGTCAGTAGTACCCCTGGTGTGACAAGCAAAGGTGTCTAGACATTGCCAAATGTCTACTTGGCCCTGGCCTAAAACCATTTAAATAAACTGTTGTTCTGTACACTTTTTCATTAAGACAAATTTTTCCAAATCATTTATTCCAAGATATCTTTTTTCTCTTTTCTTAAAAGAGAAATTGACAAAGCCTTACAACTGCATTTCCTCTGGTATTTACTACATTTTTAAGTGGTTGAGTTGTCTTTATGTAACAAAGTGATCACATTATAAAGATTATTTTTTAAAGGATCTCTTCACAGATTATCACATGATTCTTGCTGTCATTGTTTTTCTCCTCTTCGCTCAATGGTCTAAGTACACGCTTAGCAAGTGCAAAGATCCAGGTTTAATCCCTGGTACTGCATTTTCTTTCAGCCCCACCTTGAAACCAGGTGTGGTGGCTCACACCTGTGATCCCGGCACTGGGAAGGCTCTTCTTCCTACTCCAGAGCTTTCCTAGATAGTAAGAGAAATAGAAGCAACTGTTGTCTCTGTCAAGTTGAAGATGAAATATTACATTTTCAATTATATTTGACAGGAGAAAAGATAGTCGTCTACTTGGGTAAAGAAGACTTTACAAACCCCATGTGTTTTTTTTTTTTTTTTTTTTAATCGAACCAATTATTTTTATTAAAACTCAAAAGTGGCCAAATAACTTATCAGGCTTAACCCTAACATTTTGAGCTAGTAAGCTAGAGATGCCGTAAAGTATCTTAGATAATCACATGATAGACAGATCAATGGTAAAATAAATTTGGTCTTTATAATACCCAGAATAATATGCCATTATAAATATATAACTAGTTAATTTTCAGATAACACGGTTAGTGAAAATCATTAATGGAAATCTCCTGAAAAGAATACCTATACATTCAATTTCACCAACATCAGCACTTGAATTAACCAGAATCGGTGGATATAGGATATATACTGTACCTTATAAAATATTGCAATTTATTACTCAACCAAAATTGAATGTAGGTGATAAACTTTAGAAAAGAGAAGTTATTTCCCTTATGTACTTTGGCAAAGAAAATTGTCAAAGGGCTTGAGCCACATTTGTCTCCATGAAAGCAAAACAAAACAAAATAAAAATGCAGACATAGAGGCAAAAGATATAACACCTGACTAGATTAACTATACTCAATGACTTTCCTTTAAAGCAACGACTTTGTGATATACCTTGTATAACATAGATATGAAGTGGTGTAAAAATTTTGGGAAGGCTCTTCCTTGAGTGTAAAAAAAAAAGAAAAGGAAGAAAAAGTGTGTTCTTTCCTTAAGGATTTTTAAGAAGTAAAGTTTTACCGCGCATTATCCCTTTCTAACCTTTACAATCCAAGGGTCAGTGTATGACTGCTCTTCCACACCAGGTGGAGAACATGCCAACTGTGAGAACAGCAGCCTGGGCCCAAAAGTGCTGACTGGAACAGCCTAAATCACAAGGTCTACCCTGCCCGGGGCCAGAAGTTGAATGCAAGAAAAATCAACAGATTTCAATTTTTTAACCAACTAAATTTCCCATCAGGATATTTTGCGTAATTTCAGATCTGCGTAAAATGAAAAAATAGGGCTGCTTGTTCAGAAAGTATTGAGAACTTCAGGACAATGCCAGTAGGTCATTAAGCCGAGGGAGGAACTCTATGAAGAGACACACTTTTCTATGTCTGCTTCTCTAGTCTTTCCCTCTGGTTCTCTGTGACTCAGAGCATGTCTTTCAGAATTAAAAATTTAGTAGATAATTCATCTTGTGTTGATAAAAAAACCACCACTTCTGAGTGATACTATAAACCAGCTAAATATGTTAGCCAAACTGTGTTTTATCAAATTCAGTTATCCTTAATTGTAAGAAATACAACTGCTTAATGAACCATTAAGAAGGAAAATGTGCTGCCAGTTAACTACGATGCAACATCCATTGTAAGATGAGCAGCACATTCCGAGGCAACAAGACATGATAAAATGTTAAAGGCAGACCTGATGAAATTGTGCATCACAAAAGGGTGATGTTTCGGTGCTACGAGCTAGGTACTGCTATCTCCTTGACACACAGTTTCAGAAAGACTCCTTTGTTCAGGGAAATGAGACACAGAAGATTAAAGTGTTAAGATCGCACACTCCCTTAGAGGAGTGTGAGATGACTTGAGCCCGGGGACCTAGGCCTTGCTCCCCATCCCCCAGCCGGGCTGCCTTTCCTCTCTAGCAGGGTCTTTCACCGGCAAGGAGCAATCAATGGTAAGGGAAGGACAAAACAACAGACACCCAGATGAGAAAAAGGAAATGTGCCCACAAACGCAAGTGTTTTCTTTTTTTGATATATCTAAATGATATATTTGTGTGTGTGTGTGTGTGTGTGTGTGTGTGTGTGTGTGTGTGTGTGTGTCTTTTTTGAGACAGGATCTCGCTATGCAATGCGTGCGGGTCTTGGGCTCACTTTTATGGCCCAGGCTGGTCTCGAACTCGCACCGATCCTCCTGCCTCAACCTCCCAAGTGCTGGGATCACAGGCATGCGCCACCACACCCGGCTCCTAAATTACATTTTGAAAGCAATATTTTTCATGTGAAATTTAACCAATTTATGAGTCATTTTAATTAGTTTCAAGCTGTAGAATATATATATATATATATATATATATATATGTTGATTTATGTGTACATATGCACATAAATTAGAATTTTTGAATGAGATAGTTATCTCTGGGCAATAAACACCACAAAAATTTGATGTATATCCAGTGTATGCCCGTATGCACATGGCTGCATGTCTAATGCTGTCCATTAAAATGAGAGGCAATTGGGTCAGTAAGGCAAGAGATCAAATAAACTGAGGTAAGTGCTGTCATCATGTCTGCCTGTGAAGAGTTCAGAATGTGAGCAATCTGAGATTATGAAAGGACTGTTTAGATATACTAGAAATTACTTCACTTCATTCATGTCCACATCACCAATACGCACTGTTGGAGTCCCTTCTTGGTTCTTGTCTCAGCTCAAGAAGTTTAAACTTATAATCCTAATAACTCATTATTGGAATTCCACCAAGCTAATTCCAATCTACCACTCCCAGTGCAACCCATGGCAATAACAAAGATACTACGACATATATATATATATATATATATATATATATATATATATATATATTGTTGGGGAACAAATATATTTATTGAGGAACAAAGAGAGGGACCTAGGGCTGCACCTCAGTTTTATTCAGTGGACAAGGGGGAGTGGCTTGAGAAAAGGAATTGTGGGAAGAAGGTGAGCACCTTGAGCTGGCCTACATAAGTGGCCTTCATTTACCTCTGCCATATACAGAGGAAGTAATTTGTATTATGCTATTGAGATATTATCTAATATTTTGGGGTTCTGGTGCTCCAGCTCTGATGTGTAATCTTTCAAGCTCCAGGAAGTCATAGCCTCTATCTTAAGGCTTGATCCCAGCTGACAGCATGGAACATTGGCTCTTCATCCTGTCTTGACCCGTCTCATATTGGAGAGCAGCAGGTGTGGGTTATCAGGGAAACACACATACCACCTTCAAAAATTACCACCAGCACCTTGGCTAGACCAGTACACACTGCTTAAGGCTCATTGAAAAGATAATGAGAAGTCCTAGCCAGCTTTGTACCTTTCAATACAGGGAAATAGGATCAAGCTAAGTAAAAATGGAGACAGTCACTCTTCGTTTAAGGAGAACTGCTCAAGCAGACCTCCACAACACACACACACACACACACACACACACACACACACACTCCCTTCCAAAGACTCCTTTTCATTTTTCTTATCTCATAATTGCATTTCTTGTGTGAATGAGCAAAGCAAAACTTAAAAAAAATTAAGATTTGCACTTAAGTCGTGCTCTCTGAGAGATGGTTGTAATTTCAAACAATGAAATCTCTGGAATAGTCTTTGTCTCTCATTTCAACCCATCCTACTTTGGGAACAGAAGGACAGAGGCTGAGGTGGGAAATGGAGCTGTGAGACTTTACTCCTGTGTACTGGATACTATACGGAAAGGGGCACCACATTGAAATGGGCAGCAGGGCAGGTGGACCCCTGCCTCATGGCCAGGGGCCACTGTGACTTGTATCTGTACACCTGTAAGTAATGCTCAGATACCCAATCCAGGGAACCAGTGCCAAATGAAAGCTAATATTGAAGTTGATCCTCTTGAAGAGGAGGAGTAAAAGGAAAACAAGTTCAGAGAAAAGCTGATGGCATTGTGGTATTTTACACTCAAAAAACCAACTGAAAACAAATTCAATTTTCATTCTTTTAGAGATAATCTTTGGCCTGAAAACCACAAGTAGATTTGCAAAATTCTTGGATAGTGGTAAATTAAATCAGATTTATATGGGAACAATTGAGTAAGAAATGTGCTAGAAAATAACTTTAGTTCTTAGCTTCATCCTCCTCCTCTTCTTCCATTTGTTTTTTTTTTTTTTTTTTTCTTAGTGGAAAAAAAAAAAAAAGAAGTCTATTCTATTATTCCCTAATTTTCATCTTGCAGCTCATTATCTCAATCAGCATATCACGGCTGAGTGCACTGATTTCTGAGGAAAATTCCAGCAGGTTCCCAAAGCTGTTGATGAGCTGCGGCTAATCGCCACAGTTAGAATTTTCAGTCATTATCTGAAATGGATTATATGCATTTGATTGGCAGGAAGATGAAAGAAAGAAATTGCATACAAAACTGATGCGATGATATTCTTTCTCAGCTCTTGGGATTTGGGGATGGGAGGCCAGAGGCCAGAGATCGTGAAACAGGAACCACCCAAGACTAATTAAAGAACGATTTGGTTCCAGCCAAATGGGATCCCAGAATATTTAATATTCCCTGAAGGAGAGAGATTATGGGGTCCTGGGCTTTGGAAAATGGGGTGTTCAAGTGAGGAAGGTGGGAGCATCTGATCTACAGAAGGGAAGTTTCTCTTCAGGGACACTGCAGTCAGATGTCCTGAGCAGTGCCCCATGATTATTCATGGGAGCTGGACGGAGACCTTGGCAAAGGTGAGCAAAAGGAGTAGACTCTGCTCAGAGACGTGAGGACTTGAGCCTTTGAATCGCTGCTTACCTCTGGCTCAGTGTCTAAGTGCAGTCTCACGCTGCTTCCAACAACCTCATCTGTGAAATGAGTGCAACAGAAACAATTTCACCCCCTATGGCTTCATAATGCAAGGGATAAAAAAGGTTGGGAAAGGACAGATGAGGCAATCTGAGGACATTTTGGGCCAGAGTTAAGATCTAGAATTAAAGTATATGAAGCTTGAAATGAGTTCAGGTAAACACCTGAATTTATATAATGTCCTATTCCCAAAGAAGACAAGACAATATAAGAATGAAAATAGTGCTGGTGCACAAGGCTGAGGCAAGAGGATTCCAAGCTTGTACTCATCTTGGGCAATTTAGCAACTCAGTGACACGATCTCAAAGTAAAAATGGGCTGAGTTCACGCCTTGAGTTCAATCCTCAGTGTCACTCCACCAAAAGAAAGGAAGAGAGGAAGAGAGGGGAAGAGCAGAGCAGAGCAGAACAGAGCGGAAAGGAGAAGGAGAAGAGTTGAAACCCCAGAGAAGATCCCAGTGCATGGTATGCGGCAGAGATGGGGTACGAAGCAAAGAGAGATCTGAAAGCGTCTCTGTGGGCCGAGGTCAGCGCATACCGGCACCTGAAGGAATAGCAGTGGGTTACAAACGAAGTTAGCAATGTATGCTGTCTGCCTGTGAGCACAAGGCGACGTGAACAGAACGGGAAAGTAAGTCAGGGTCAGGAAAGTGGGACATATAAATATATGCAAATTCATTTTTAAAATGCCACCTAGTTCAGAAAATAAAAGAAAACAGAAGTTAAAATAGAACAAACAAAAAGCGCTCCTCGCTCTTCCCCTTAGCCAAGTGGATAGTTTGCATTACACAGACAGTTAAGCTGAAGTGGTTGTCTGGCAGCATGTAGCATTATAGTCTTAATGAGCACTTTGTTGTTGTGTGTCTGTTTGTTTTCTTTGCTTTTTAACTGCTTCTTAGAATATATAGGAGGTCATTCTGGGGAGAGCTAAGTAAAACAAAGTGGGCCATGGATTGGAGCCTTCCACTTTACGTGCATTGGGAAGTAGAGCAAAACCAGACGCGCTCACACTATTGCTGAAGGCACTGACAGAGACGCAACGTTGTACGTGGGAAGGGAGGCAGGGTAGGGGCTGCCGATGCCACCCGTGCCTGTGCTGCTCTGGGGCAGTGGGCAGTGTTCTTTGTATTTCTGTGCAAAGCACAGGAATTAACACTTCCCTCCTCTGCCCATGACTGCACCTTAATTCCACAGTGCTGAGAGATGGCTCATGGGAGCAGAGCATAATAAATTACTGATTTAGAAACCAAACAAGAGCAAACCTTATTTTCAAGGCAACATCAATGAAAAAATAAGGTTTTGGAGTCATGGCCGATGGCTGATGACAAGTTCCATGCATTTCAGTGTATGATTATACAGTCAAGGCAAAAGCCAATCAAATCTAAATTACCAGTGTCTGTCCTGGCCATATATCAGGAAATGCCTTCCTTATATTATCATCTTCTATGGGATTTCAAACTCTAATGATCTCAACCACACAGGAATAACTTGTGTCTTCCTGGAAGGCATCACTCTTGTTTGAACTATACGTGCATTAGTAATTGAGTATTTTTATTTGAAACTCAAGAATAAGACACAACAGAAAGTAAAAGAACCATGCCCTCACTTCCTGCCACCATGTCTTCTCTGCCCTGATAATTCCACACTCCCAAGGAAGCCCAGCAAGTAGGCACATCCTGTGCAGATGGGCAAATACTATTACATCTTCTCAACCTGTTTTCCTTCTGTCAGTCTTTGTTCCTAAAGGAAGAAATCTACCTAGCAATGTGACCTTGGGTTAGAAGAATCAGAAGCAGGAATGTATCCTGGCTGGACTGCAATCCCATCTCAGTGGAAAGTTAAAGAAGAGGAAGTTGGGTAGCTGGAGGAGTCTCCAAATGGGTCCCATACAAAATGGCTGTGCTCATTCTTTCCTTCTCCTCGGGGCATATGTCACTCTTCGATGAGGGGCCCTGGCACTGGGCCTGGAAAAGTGGTTTTTGGACACAGCTTAGTACCTGTCACCAAAAAGTTCACATCCTCCATGACATATGGGCATTTTCAAATCGGCACTAGAAGGGCTGCTTGTAAGCTCAAAGTGGAAAGTGGAAAATTTGGGGGGATTTTCAATGTCCTCACACTGAAGGAGAAATGGATTCACAATCATTCCTTTTTAGGTTCAGTGAGAAAGAACTATTTCCCAGAAAAACGGTGCTGAACTTCCTGTTGACCATTCACTATATGTCCCAGCTGCCCCATCCGCCTTCTTTTTCTGTGAATCCAGTTTTGCCTGGAAGTGAACCCTCCCTGGCTGAAGCTTATGTTGCTTGTTTGAAATAAATGAGCTAAAATAAATATTGTTGTAAGCTCTGCGTCCTTGAATTGGGCAAAGCTGCTTATAAGCAGATATTGACATAGTTGGTGGTATGCTCAACTCAAAAAATAGGCCTTCCTTCCATCTAGCCCCTTGAAACAGGATTTTTCAATGGTGCATTTGTCTGTAAAGGAACAATTTCCTGTAAATCAATGTACCTTACTTTTGATTTCAGTTTAATACCAAAGGGGAGGGGTGAACCCAAATAACAACAACAAAAACTCTGTCCTTGGAGAACAGATGGCATACAAATTACTTACGATCTTCATAGGAAAAGGCCTTATGTCATTTAGGGTGATTTACCTAGTATTTCTCAGTAATGTTCCAGTTAAATGAATATGGCAGAATAAACCTAGGGTACCTGTGTGATAATAAACAGATGGAGTGCGGTTGAGCATTTCCACTGGAGGAGGAGGAGGGGGGACCCTAACTGACAAATAAAAGCAGATGTTTTTAATAATGCCACTGCCATGAAACGGCTTGGGGTCTTTAGTTTCGGCTTTCTTGGATCTATTTTAGTTATGAAAGATGAAAAGTAAGCAAGGATCACTCAGCAAGACTGAAAACAAACATGACAGGGACAATCTGCAGAAAATCCTTATTCAGTGTCAGCCATCGGACCAGAAGCAAGAAGCTGAAGCAACTCTGACTTTTCAGCTATATTGAGATCAACTTTTGGATCCCTTTGAGAGAGTATTTGCAAAATGGTCTTATGATTGTGCTCCTCTTTTTAAAAAGCATATGAGCAAGTCATTTTCCTGCTAATAGCTTCTTGTGCCTTTAGAAAACAGATTTTCCTTCCATTAAATTTAAGTGTTAGACAAACACATTGTTGTTTCTTGCCTGCTGGGAATATTTGGGTGAACTGAGAGGGAAATAGAAATCAGTAAGGATTTTTTTCTTTCTGTCTGTATTAGGGATTGAACAGTGGACCTTTATACCAAGCTACATGTCCAGATATGACCCCCCATTATGCATCTAAATTTTTACTCTTGAGGGGGTCTTGCCAAGTTCCTGAACTTCCCAAGCTGAACCCCAACTTGGCATCATCCTGACTTAGGCTCCCAGAGGGCTAGAGTTGCAGACACGGGCCACCACAACACCCTGCAAAGAGAGCAACTTGACTCTGTGGTGCTCAGTTCCTTGCTAGGACCTGCAGGGCTTTTGTTCAGTTCCTAGGGGCTGAAGAGCAGCAGAGGTCTTGCTGGCTGCCTGGGGAGAGCTCAGGTAACTGGGTAGACTGGCGCTTTCCACTTGCTAGCAGAGAAGAGGACCACGAGCCAGGACCTTGAAGGCTCCAGGTCTTGCTTCCATGCATTCCTCTTCTGGAAGCAGTGGCAGGGAAGTCATTTCCTGGGTATAATATGCACTAAGAAGCACTTTTCTCTGGTGATATATACAGGATGACAGCTTAAACTAGAATTTTGAAATTTGTTTAGTATCCTATGTTAATCAAAAATCTTATTTCATGACTACTGATGTTAAATTTGGCAAGTTACTTATTTTGTCTTCACTTTTGATTCCATGGAAGTAATAAAAATGTTTTGTACCCTAATTAGCCTTAAATGGGTTTCTATGAAACAATTGTGATCATGTACATAAATTATTTTTCTTTTATTGAAAGAAATATATACTTTAATAAGATTATTATATTTATTTTCAATAGCATGAATCCCAAAATAGTATGATTATAATATTTTGCCTTTTATTGCTATAGTGCTCTATAAAAAGCATATAATGCTTTTTTTTTGCATAGTAACTCAACAGATATTTACAAAAATTCCAAAACTTAAACCGTGTATATATTAACATCTTTTTCCATTTCACAAATAAATTACTGAAGGACCAAAAGAGCTAAATTATTTATTTTGAGTCATACTACCCAGGAAAGATGACTTAAAATTCGTGATTTATGAGGATTGTCAACATGTCTTTCACTACTCTTAGGTGCCAGTTTTATCAGATTACTAAATTAGTCTATAATTTCTGAACAAAGTTGGTGAAAAATCTTAATATTTTATTTTCCAAGTATGAAATGCTAATGCAGAAATAACAGTCTGTTAGGCTGTGTGTCTAGGTGTGAGGATTTGACAACATGGTAAAACTCAGTCTTGCTGCCTTATAAACAAAGTAATTTAATAGGGGGTTTCTATTTCCTAATTTATAATGGAAAGAAGTATTAACATCCAGATATTTCATCTGTACAGAGCCTACTGAGCTTTTCCCCAATTATCTTTTAATAATCCTTGAGAGACTTCCTACCCAGTATATTCTGCTGTTCTGATCCCTTTTCCTCTAGTGCAGTTCCAGTGTACATTCCCAATCAGTCACTTGGAGCCAGTTTGAATCCTTTCTGAGGAGTCATGGACCAAGAGCAGATCCAGTTTTCCTTAGGGAATGGGACAGCACATACCCATTTCCAGCAGTATGAGTATTATTGCATGAATTTTAGAATTTCAGAGTGAAAGACAGAGACAGACAGAGACAAAGAGAGAGATCAACAATGATTAAGATGCCATATGTGTATGTATCAACTCCCCAGTTAAGAAAAATAATCTTAATCCTTGCTTCAGTGCCCTCCCAGGGATGGGTGTCCTTTCTTTCCAATGTCGGATAAAGCTTTGAAGCATTATTAAAATAAGAACTTGCATTTGATATTCTTAAAATTACCTTTCAGTCCCACTGTAGCAGCTGTTCAGTAAGGCCTTGTCAAGCACATTTTGTGCTCAGCTCCTAATTTATGCCATGTATTATGAATACAGAGAGGTAGTGATGTAATTATGGAGGACAGGGTGGAAATTCAATGGTGGAAATATGGTCTGGTGGCCAGAGTGGCAAACAAAATGTCAGGAGCTTGGTTTCTGCTTTTGTCATGGCCATGGATTCTGGTGACTTGCTTGTCTCCATTGTCACTGATAGAGCTCAAGAGATGGATCAGTCCCCTGTCAGGTGAATGCAGCTTCTGATACCCTGAGCCATCTTTGATAACAAAAGATGCCCTTAAAAAGAAGAGAAATCATGAGTTTAAGTAGGATGAAGGCTGGCGGCAGTTGGCTTGCTTTTCCTTCCTACAAAAGAGAGGAGCATATACATCTAAGTCAGTCTTGACAGCGCTAAGTTCAGTTATGGGTATCAAAGCCAATCTATAACATTTCATCTTATAATGTAGTTACCAACTAAACACACAAAGAGGCATGAACTGGCAGTTTTATCTTTGTCTGTGGCTTTTTTTTTTTTTCTCCCTTCATTTATGCATTTGATATAGGCTCTCACTATGCAGCGTGGACTCTCAGTGATCCTTCTGTTTTCAGCCTCACCGGTGCTGAGGTTGCAGGCATGCAACTGCACGTATGAACTCAGTTGCCAGCTCAGTGCACCCCAGGAACAGGATGGACAATCGAATCCTAGAGCCTGCACTTGCCAAAGCAGGCCCTTAGCTGAGCCTCCTCTCTGGCCCATGGTCTGTGTCTGTGAGTGCTGCTGATTGCTGTATTTCCTATACCCTTCCTTCTGCCACCTCAGAACACTCATTCGCCTCTTCAGTCCAAACTCCTCTATTTTCCTTTCCAGGATTTTCTCACTGGTCAAAAAGTTTGTATGTTTCTACTTATATTTGGTCTGACTGTATGTAGAGTATCCTCCTGATAACTAAATACTTACATAAAAATTAAGCAAAATGTACAGGATGTGTAGTGAAAGTTATCTAATGCTGGTAAAGATTCAAATCATTAAGCTAAGATAGAGACGCACTGTGTTTACAGATTGGAGATTTCAAAAAAGATACTGGTTTTTCCTAAATTATGCAAAAGGACATATATATATATATATATATATATATATATATATATATATATTATATGTCAGTATAATGGAAGACAGAACCCAGGTATAGACCTAAAGAAATGCCCTTTTTAATATATATACATATATATAATGGCTGGCTCAGCCCACCCTGGGAGGTGGGGCTGGCACAGCATGTGGTGCTGGGGAATCTCCCTGTGGTTGCCTAAGCTTGCCTAAGCAGTCACTTTGGACCTCTGAGCCCTCTTGCTGGCCCTAGTCCTTTTTATTTCTGAGAAGAAATTTTTTAAAAATCAATTAGATGAAGTATATCCTTTTCAAATGATGTTGAAGTAACTGGAATCTTCAGGTAAAAAAAAAAAAACCCTGAACGTTAAACCAAATTTTATATCATATTAAAAAAAAAACTTCAATGGATCACTGATTGGAATGTAGAATTACAAAACTCTTAGGAAAAAGGAGAAAAACTTTAGGTTCTAAAAATAGGTAAATATTTGTTAGATTTGGTACTCAAAATATGATTCACAAAGGGAAAATTAATAAACTGGTCTTCACAAAACAACAGTTTTGTTCTATAAAACCCCTGATAACAAAGTGAAAATACAAGTTACCCACTTAAAAAAATGTGTAAAACACACATCTGTAAAACTAAATAGCATACAGTTAGTGAAGTACTCTCAAAACTGAAAGATAAAAAGCCAAAAATGCAATTAGAGAACAGGTAAAAATCATAACCTCTGAAGAGGATTTGCTAACAAAAACACATCTGAAAAGCACTTAGCATCATTTGTTATTAAGGAAATGAAAACTAAAATTTAAAAAATGTATCACTGCACTCCTATCAGAATGTCTAATAAGAATGACAAAACAAAATGACAAAACTTTAGCTGAATCACTCAAATATTTTGGAAGGACTATGAAGCCACTCTGGAAAATACTTTGGCAGCTACATGAAATAGTCAATTACCATAAGACCCAGCAACTATTGTATTCACCTCCAAAATAATAATTCATATTCACACCAAACCCTGCTTATGTATGTCTACAGCAACTTTAGTCATAATAGTACAAAAACAGGAGCAACCCAGATACCTCTCTTCAGGTGACTGGCTAAGTATATTGTAGTTTATCCATATCATGAAATATTATACGACAGTAACAAGAAATGGTCTATTGATTTACATAGTTTGAATGAATTCCAAAGAAAGTATCCTGAGGGGGAAATAAAGAGGGTGTCAAAGTTTAAATACTCTACCAGCTTTTTATGTTGCTCAGTCAGTACGCATTTAGTGGCCTAAATAATCCAGATTTATTATCTTATAGTTCTTGAATTCAGAACCCAAAATCAGTCACAAGATCTTCCAATGTCAAGGTCTTTCTTTCTACAGAGTTCTTAGAGACAGTCCATTCTTTGCTTTTTCAGTTTCCAGAGGATGCTACCACTCCTCAGCTTATGGTATCTTCCTAGTATCCTTCCAAACACTTCTTCTATCATCATGACTTCTACTTTTACATCTTTGACTTCTTGTTTCCTTCTCATCAAGAAATTCGTGTTTATATTGAACCCACCTAGATAATGTCAGATGCTTTCCTCCATTTAAGATCCTTAATTACATCTGTGAAATATCTTTTACTATATAGGGTAATGTATCCAGGAGATTCAGGCATCAAGACATGAATATCTTTGTTGGACCAACCTATCATGCTTGATTCCATTTTTATAGCATTATAGAAATAGCAACACTGTGCAAATGGAGCACAGATCACCAGTTGTCAAGAAGAGAAGAGGAGCAATGCAGATGCGCTATAAGCAGGGCACCCAAGGGATCCTTCCAGTGATGGAGCTGCTTTGTATCTTAACTGTGGCTGTGCATGTGCAAACCTACATGGAGATAAAGCCGCATAAAACTAAGGATACACATACAACACAACACAAATGTGAATAAATAAAAATGGAAATTTTTGAACAAGACAGGTGGGTTGTGTTAACATTAATATCCTGGTTGAGATGTTGTCCAATGGGTTTGCAAAATATTATTGAGGAAAAAATAACATAACAAATTTTTTGTTAAAAAGTTACATTTTTTGTTATATGGGTCTTGCTTTATCTTGGTCTTAACCTTCCAGCAGACAAAGTTTAACTAAGAGGTGTAAAATGTAAAGTTATATTAATGTGCTAAGCTGTAAAAGGCTCAGGTCAACATCTTCTCACATGGCCAGCCCTGCTGATAACCCACTACTTCTCTGGGCTATTGTACTATATTGGATTATTTGATAAATTCATGCACCTACAATATTTGAATGAAAATGGAATACCCATCTCTGACAAAACAAAGCAAATATGGGGGATATAATAGAAGGACAATTTAGTCGTGAAAAAATAGAATAGGTATACAGCTAATTTCTCTTAGTTTAATGAGAAGAATGATTTGCACTAATAATACTTAGAGAAGATGATGTCTCCATTCTTGTACTCTAAGTAAGTACTGTGAAGACAACAACATGCAATGTGTTAATTATTGTAACTGTCCTACTAACCTGTTTTGAAACTGTCTCAATGCTACTTCTTTCTCATGAAAATTAATAAAATGAAATAAATTGTGGGGCCCGGCGGGATGGCTCAGTGGTCTAAAGCGCCTGCTTGGGGAAGCTTGGGCGGCTTCAGGGACCGCGGTTCGATCCCGGCACCACATGCTGCGCCAGCCCTGCCCTCGGGACGGGCTGAGCCAGCCATAAAAATGAGTGAATAAACAAAGGTTCTGCAACAATTAAAAAATAATAATAATAAAAAAAATTTAAAAAAATGAAATAAATTGTAAAAAAAAAAAAGAATTTTTTAAAAAAGATTGAGGAGAACTGGGTAAAGGATACTGGGATTTCTTTGCAGCATTTCACCTATCTTTGTCTCAAAATGCAAAAAACTAACATATATATATATATATATATATATATATATGTGTCAGAAGGCCATAAATATTGTTGTGGAAATACAATGATACTTTAGACTAGTGGACCCTAACTCTACCTAGTAGTCAGAATTACTGGTGGGAGAGTTTGTAACAACTGTTCCATATGGTGCCTTCTCAGGCCTATTCAATTGAATTTCATGGTGGAGAGTCTAGGATCTTCAGTACTTCCCAAGTGATTTATTATAGACTAGGTCTAGAAAGCACTGTATATTCTGTCTTACCTTTCCTCCATTTTTCTTGTGGTGCTATTTAACATAGAATTTCAAAAAGCACATGGACCCACCTCATCAAGTTGATACAGAAGACATAATCCTTTTCTATATACACTTTACATGGAATTCTGAGTGAGAATGAGAGAAACTTGAGACACCGGAGAGAAATTATTTTGTCCTTTATTCTGAACATATAGTTAAAAACACAGATTTCTGCCAGTGATATTTCTTAGGCAATTAAATAGAGAATTAATGGATTTCAGGATCTTAATCTACTGTGATATGCCAGTTTCAGGGTATCTAATATGTATTAATATTTTTATATTTATTATATTAATGCTATCACTTTCAGTATATTATAGCTAGAGTTCTTGAGAAGGGAGACATTCATAATCGACTGGGTCATTGAATGAAAAAAACTGTGACAGTGCTTGGGTGAGATCCAGAAGAAATATGTCTCTTGAAAGGTAACCTAGATATGTTATACTTCTTTAATGGAAGAGAATTTAATGGATGAAAAATGAGTGCACATTACAGAGTATGAGAAAATCTTTTGCCAATTAGTGGCAGGTCACATATGACCACATAGGGACCTTTGTGAGGCACTCAAGATTCAAACCGTGACAAAGGAAGTCAGTGCTCCTTCAGTGGCTATCAGGTGTGGAGACTGGGAATTTACAGAGCAGGTTACCTTTGGGGGAGTCGTCTGATAGCTCCTGATCCTGGTCCCTGATATTGAATCCAAACTTCAGAAACAGAGAGGCGGCTGATTTTTGCTGATTTTGCCCAGTAATTTTCTGCCTCCATGATATTTCATGTACATCCTTTTAATTTCTTAAAACCCTTATTTAAAGAAAATTAAGGTCATGAACGACAATAGATACTAAATTTCCCAGCTCTTGATATACAATCCTCAATGACTGTCAGTTTTCAGTGTCTCTTCAAACAACTATCTTAATCCAATCTTTCAGATATGTAGGGTATGGCGCACTGCACATGGGAACGCCCTTGTTCTAACACACGAGAGTGGAATGGTGAACCATTAATCACCTATCTAACAAAAGGTAAAGAATTTAGTGTTTTCTGGTAGTGCCTACAATTTCCTACAGGTGAGTAAGACATGCAATACTATACTTAAAATTCCGATTACTGTTCTCCTTGGGAGCTTATTAAACATGTTGGGAACTATGCCAATGTTACCTTTCCATAACTGCCCTTTCATTACAAAGGAATAAAGGCCAAACAGTTCCTCTCCAGTTTATTGCTAGCTTTCCTTATCCTGGGTCAAAAGCTTCCCTTTGGCCTAAGAAGCTTAACTCAACACCATCACCTTATGGTTCCTGATGAACCTTCATACTCAGTCTCTTGGGTGTGAAAGAATATTTAATCGAGTCAGTAACAACTTGGCTGTGATCTGAATCCTTGGTGAGCATAGGACTGTGTCTAGTCTGCCTGCCTTTTTTGCTATAAGGTTAGTGTGTTGGCTAATGCTGGAAATTGTGAGATATAATCACCTTTATCATAAACACTATAATGTATTACTCCCTGGGGACTTTATTTTTTATTTATTTATTTATTTATTTTATTTATTTATTTATTTTTGTCTTTTTGAGACAGGGTCTTGCTACGCAGTTCAGGCTGGCCTTCAGCTCACTTTGGTAGCCCAGGCTGGTCTTGAACTCGCACCAATCCTCCTGCCTCAGCCTCCCGAGTGCTGGGATTACAGGTGTGCGCCACCACGCCCGGTTCCCTGGGGACTTTAAATAGGTGCAGCATTCCATTGCTGTGGATGTTAATTCTATGATAGTTAAAGAGGTAATAATGCATTAAGTGAGTTCTTAGTGACATTTGAAAAGCTTGTCTAGTTTCCCACCCTGTCTGTATTTCTAGTAAATGCTGTAGTTTGGTGTCACCCTCACTGCTAGGAGTTTTTCTTTTCATGTCATTTCCTGATTGTGGGTGCATTTTCACATTCTGGAGAGTTTTCCCATAGTTTCTTTCAGATTCTTTTCAATATGCATTCTTCCCTTTGGAACAATCCCCGGAGATGTGTCAGTGGCACCACCTTTGAATGTATAGGATGTCCGCCTTTGCATATGGCAGTTTTCAAGGGACATTCTACTAGGAGCCAACAACATGTGCTTTTGACAACTCATCATATTTCTTGGGGATTTGTCACTCTGCATGAGAGCCAAGAAGACATCAGCATGCAAGTCATACAAAACTAGACCCAAGGATGGGCACCTGGAATCCACTGTCACTGGCCCTTGGGTAGTTGGGGGCTTTCCTTTTACTTTGTTTTTCTTTATAATATTTTACTCTAATTCTGAATTCAAGTGGCTTTTTCTCATCCATACAGCAAGCATTTTTTGACTATGTAGTATGCATCAGTTGACGTGCTAGGCTTGCAGGAGCATTGGTGTCTGAAGAAGTATGCCTGCTGCCATGTGCTGCTCAGGGTCTATTGAGAGTTAGGCAATAAACTTCAAGCAGAGCCAGGCATGGTGGTGCATGCCTGTAATCCCAGCACTCGGGAGGCTGAGGCAGGAGGATCAGTGTGAGTTCGAGACCAGCCTGGGCTACAAAAGTGAGCACAAGGCCAGTCTGAACTGCATAGTGAGACTCTGTCTCAAAAAGAAAAAAAAAAAAAAAAAAAAAAGAAACTAACTAAATTAATTAATTAATTAATTAATTAATTAAAAAATAAACTGCGAGCAAAATGCAGTGGCAGACAGGAGTCAAAGGGTGGAAACCCGTAGGTGGCTACGGCGGTAGTCCAGAGGGAAAAAAAGGTGGTCATCCATGGAGGCAGTGCAAATGAAGAGAGGTGACACAGTTTGGCTGGAAGTGCAACAAGAGGGCCAAGGAACAGCACGACTGGATCATTCCAGGATTCAGTCATGAAATCCAATAGCAAAGCATTTCCAGTAGAGTCCTACTACCTCTGCCTAACAAAGCACCAGCCATCCTGCAAGAGATCAAAAAGTTTATGTTGGTTTTCTGATGTCTTAAAAGACTTACCATTTTGTAGACCACTTTCTTGAGAGCGGCTCTCACAGATTCTCCTGTGCCATCTTTCCCAATGGTTCTGAAATACAAGATAGTAGAGTACATCATCAGATAAATACTAAAATGATGCAATTTAACACTCCAAGAAGTCGCTGCTACAGCTTTCAGAGGGGGTGATGTTTTTCCTTCTGTGAAAGTTAAGCCGTAATAACAAAAGGAAGCACTGACAGAAATTCCTTTTCGCAACTTTAGTGTTACCTAGTATTTTACTCCTCACTAAATATGCAGTTACGGTCTCATGATAGTAATGTTGGGTGCATCCGCAAAGATTCAGGGCCAATGCTTCCCTGACTCTTGCCTGTGCTTATGGACCAAATGGTAAACAGTAGAGTCTCACTGTTAAGGAGCGCTCAGGACCCGCAGCAGTCACATGTCAGCTCTGCGCACGCTCAGCATTCGGGCTTGCCTGGGCTGCACGAAGTGGGCGGAATGGTCTTGGGCTGCACATAAAATATGTAATTTAGTTAATGCCTATAACCAACAAAATTTCTCTGTATTTTTTATTACAACAATAAATAATAAGAGAGCAAGCAGCCCATGGGGCACAGGTAGGGCGTGGCAGATTTAGAATGTACGGTGAAACTGGCAAGGGGTTCACTGTGTGGCTGAAACGTTACCACTGTCAGGCTCACGTGTGCAGGTAGTGAGCAATGTGAGCTTCTCTGCTCGAGCTTGGGAGTAGGGAAAAAGATAGCTGGATGAAAGAGAAGACAGAAAGAGGTTGGGCCCCAGCATCTGCGACATCAACTGCTTGGCCAAAGACCGAAGGGCAGACCTGTGTACTCCTACACAGCGAATGGGCCCAGTGACTGGAGATCAGTCCTGGGCCTGGGACATCTGAGCAGAAACGTTCCGAAGGACGATAGCTGACACGCTGGTGCAGCAGAAGTGACATACTCCCGTGGGGCGATGGGTGAAAATCTTAGCTGTTCATCATCGACGTTCATGGGGAAAATGTTTTACTAAAAAAAAAAATGGTGAGCTAGGGGTGAAACTCATCAGAACACTTTCCCAGCATGCTTGATACACTGACTTCAATACCTCGTACTACCAAAAAATAAAAATTATATAACAAAAATAAAATAAAACCATAAAAAGGACAGTCTCTATATAAATGCTTCTAAAGTATAAACATGTTCAAACAGTTGTGAAATCAACTTAGTAGTTAAACATTCTGCAATGACTAAAATAGCAAAGCAACAAACACCATTTATTCAGTTTTTCCACTCTGGAAACAAGAAACACTGAGTCAATTCAGGCCATAATTTACGCCTGCGATCCCAGGCTGTTGCGGCATGAAAGGAGTGGCTGGAATGGTGGGCGTTGCTGCCTGCCGGGTCACCCATCTAGAAGGGCGCACAGCCTGGGGAAAGACCCATGTCTAAATTGCTGCAGCTGAATCAACTGGCTGAGGAGTGTGGTGAACCCAATTAGCTGTGGCGCAGCTCTGAGGAAGCCCCGCAGTTGGGACGCGAGCACGCCTTGGCTCTGCACTGGGCTGGCCTTGACTGACGATTAACCAATTACAGTGGCTGCGTTTTGCTGCCATTTTTAGTTCAGCAGACAGACATAGGCTCTTTTATTTCACAAGTCCCAAAGTGAAGATTAAAATTGCCAAAAAGCATCACTGGAACAGAAAATGCCTCCACCCCCCGCAAGCCAGCACTCTTCAGTCTCTTATGTGCCGAGCAACAGCTCCTCTTCCAGCTCTGGTTGCTCCTGTCTCTTAGAAAGGGCTGGTCACTGCGATGTGTAGCTTGTTGCTAGGATGAGCATTGTGTAAGCCAGTCGCTGACTGACCAGCCACTCTGCCACTGTATTTCCTGCCTGCTTATCCCATATAAGCCCCAGACCACCAGAGATCAGGGTCTGACATTCAGGGAATGATTGCGATCAGAGCCTGCCAACATAAATCTGACTCCACATCTTGGGTATGGTTTCAGCGTTTCTGGTTGCAGAATGGAGAAAGAGCAAAGAAAGATTTCCTACTAGTGGCTGAGTGGGTGGTGGGGCATCTGGACATAGACACTATCCTTTTCCAATGATAGGAGTGTACTGTACTTTTCTCTTTCAAAGAAACACTTCTTTTTTTCTCTTGAGCTCTGCGCTTAGCCTTGAAGTCACCACCTTACCTAGCAGTAATGTTTCTGCCGTGTATTTTACTTCATTTTGTAAACAAAAGCAAAGTGGTAAGAAAACCTTCCACAGTTAATTTTACAACAATAAAACCAATTTCAACAAAAATTACTTTGTTGATTTACTTACAAGCATTTTTTTTCTCTCCATGTTTTTCAGATTACAAAATCATCACTATAATTCACTACTTACCCTTTTAAAAGACATTTTAAAATTTATGTAGGTCTTCCTTGGTAAAATAGCTAAACGCTGATCACTCACATGTTTTAAAGTGTAAAAGGAAAAGCCTTGGCCACGCTCCTGCGCTGTGCATACACGACAGTATCGGCGCTGTTCAGGGGGAGCTTCCAGTGGCTTTCCTGTTCCAGGGAGTCTCCTGCTTTGGTGACCCTTTTACTTCCCACAGCAGCCAGGCCACAGAGTAGAGCTGGCCCATCAATAGCTGCACAAGGCTAATCACATGCAGCCTGGGTAGGGAAGGCTGCCTTGAGATCGTGCTCTGGGCTAAAATAGGGAAGCAATGCTCCTTTTTATTTGTATTTTATTTTAGGAAGGGTCTACAGGGTGTTCAAGGTCTCACTACTAGATCAGACTCATAGTGATCCACCTATTTACAGCTTCCCAAGAGCTGGGATTACAGGTGTAAGCCACCACATCCAGTCTCAATGGCCATCTTTTTTTTTTTTTTTTTTTTTTTTTTTTTTTT
>PVJA010025798.1:0-30323 GCA_004027025.1 Myocastor coypus
TTAAATTTAAAAAAAAAAAAAATTGAAAAAAAAAAAAGAAAAGGAAAAAAAAAAAAGATACAACAATCCTAAATAGATGTGTAACTAATAGCACAATATGTGAAGCTAAACCGATAGAACTGAAGAAAAAAATGGACAGATCCATAAATATATTTGTAAGCATACCCCCATAAGCATCTGAGAATACTGTCCTTAACACTTGTAAAATATACATCCTGTTAAGATTTACATGGGACTTGCTGCAGGATAGACCACATGATTGATCATAGAATAAATGTCAAAATGTTTCAGTATTTTAAAGGGCATTACCAAAAACTCTACAAGAAATATTTTAACTTAGTAGTTAAAAATTGGCTGTTGTAGGTCTGGCCATATAGCTCAGCAGACTGAAGTGCTTGCTTAGGTAGAACTCAGTAGCCGGGTTCAATCACTGGTTTGCTGTGCCAGCCCCACCCCCAGGGTGTGCTGAGACAGCAATTGAGACTGGGTGTGGTGGTGTACGCCAGTAATCCCAGGGCTTGGGAGGCTAAAAACAGGATGATCATTATGAGTCTTATTTGTGTAATGAGATCCTGTAGACCCTGTACTAAATTGAAAAACAACAACAACAAAAAGGCTGTTTTTCTTCCTCCAGTCAAGAGTAAGTAAGGCAGGGACATCATCTCTGTTAAGTCATTACATTAAGTCATATGGAAATCCTAGCCATTATAGTAAGATATGGGAAAGAAAAAGCATAAAGACTGGAGAGAAAAAGTAAAATTATATTTAGGGTTAAGTTATTGTTTTGTTGTTGCTGTTGTTGTGTGCTTTTTCTGGAACTGGGGATTGAACTCAGGACCTTGCACTTAGCAGGAAGGCATTTGTGCCCCTGAGCTACCTCCCTAGCCCCGTTAGGGTTAAGTTATTGTTTACATAGTTCTGATCTTAAGAAATCTACAAACTAAGAACTAGAACTTGTCAATTTAATTTAGCAAAGTTGTTGAGTGTGATAGTGCCTGTGTTTCCAGCACTGGGGAAGCTGCAGCAGGAGGATCACAGAATTTGAGGTGACTCAAAAAAATGAAACTTTAGCATAGTACAGGGAAAATGCTGATTATATTCTGTCTGTCTGTCTCTCTGTCTCTTAATGTGTTTGGTACAGGATCTCACAACACAGTCCAGTCTGGGCAGCTGACTGAGCATGCCCAGGAGTGAGGCCGGCATGGCATGTGGTGCCAGGGATTGAACCCTGGTCCCTGCACTTGACTAAGCAGGTACTTAGTCTGCTGAGCTATCTTGCCAGCTCTTGATTATATTTCTGTACATTAGCAGCAAGTAGTTCAAAAGTCAAAATTTAGAAAACTATAATAGTGCCAAACATTAAGAAATACTGTACACAGAAATAAATTTAACTGAAAATGGGCAAATTTCTATGCTGAAAACTATGAAACATTGTTGAAAAATACCAAAGAACTAAGCACATGAAGAAATGTACCTTATCTGTGGATTGTAAGATCAGGTATAAAGATGCCATCCCCACAAAAAAATTAATTTGTAGAACAAAGTTAAAAGAATTTATACTATCTGATTTCAAGATTTATTATAGATATCTAATAAGACAACATAAAGACAAAAAAGAAGGGAAATTTTAGGTTTCACTTGCACATATTATAATTTATCGAATTTTAACAAATTTGTTCCTGCAGTTAAATTAGGGAAAGAATATTTCTTAAAGTATTCCAACAAATCAGTATTAAAAGAAACAAATTTTGAATGGTAGGTAGATTTCAACAGTCATCTCACAAAAGAAGGTATAAGAGTACATGAATTGCTCAACAGCAATAGTGATTAAGGGCATGTGAATTCAACTTTTAGGTGTTTACCCAAGTGGAATAAAAACATAAGGTACAAAAGTGACTAGTGAAGAAATATTAATGGCAGCTTAGAGTAGCCAAAAATATCAAATACTGTATTAAGTGAATAAGCAAACAATATTGATAAAAACAGAATGCTAATTAGAAATTTTGAAAAATGAACTACTAATATATGCAATCACCTAGATAAGTAAAACATTTGAGCACAAATGTCAAATTAAAAAGAGCATATAGAGTAGAGTATAATCCCATGGATATGAAGTTGGAGTAAAGGCAGAACTAATGTTTGATGGCAGAATGCAGAGCAGAGCCAGCCCGTGAGTTGGGGCATTGCTGGACTGTGCATGGGAAGATGGCACTAGTCCTTATCTTCATTGCAGTAATACATTTATCTCAATTTTATGTTACTCATTTTATTTTATTTTTTTGTTACTCATTTTAGATCTGGATGTTATATGTAAATTTTATCTCAGTTTTAAGAATCCAAAAGGTTCAATATTTTGCAAAAAGCAGACAAAAGTCAAGTCTGTTGCCTTTTAATGCTTCTCCAGAAGCACCAGGTAATCACTTTGTATGTGTATATGTGTACATATGTGTACACCAGTGTTTACTGATGTGTATAATATTGAATGTACATTGAAATATAATCCATGTGTCATATAATTCACTTATAGTGTACAGTTGAATAGTTTTATAGTATATTCAGTTATATAATCAACACCACAATTACTTATACAATGCAGTGTTTTCATGAATCCCAAATGAAAATTCATGCTCATCAGCAGTCATTTGATATTTCTCCTCAGCTCCTCCCTCTATCCTACCCAGGCAACAAATGCTCTTTATTCTGTACAGATTTGCCTTTCTGGACATTTCATACAGGTGGATAATACATGTGTGGTCTCATGTGATTGCCTTCTTTCATTAGGTGTGCAAGGTTCATTGGTCAACATGTATATTTCATTTCTCTTTGTTGGGAAATAATATTGTACAGAATTAATAAAACATTTAATGTATCCACTCCACAGTTGGTAGACACTTAGATGCTTTTCTAATTTATTTTTAGAAATAATGCTGATAACATTCATGTACAAGTTTTTGTGTAATTCCTTCAGGATCTGTAACCAGGAGTGGAATTGCTGAGTCATGTAGTAAATCCATGTTTACCTGTTTGAATAACTGTCAAACTGTTTTCCACAGCAGCTATATGACTCTGCATTTTCACCAGAAGGATACAAGTGTTCTAATTCTCTACACCCTTGACAACACTTGTTACTTTCTGTTTTTTTTTTTTTTTTAATTACAGCCATCCTACTGAGTATGAGGTTGTTTCTTATTGGAACTTTGCTTTGTACACTATTCCCTTAAGGAATGAGTTAAACATTTTTTCATACTATTTGTGTATCTTGTTTGAAGGTTCTTTAGATTCTTTATATGTAATTGGGTTATCTGTCTATTGTTGAGTTGTAAGAGTTTTTCTATATCATAGATACAAATCCCTTATAAGATACATGATTTATGATACAGCTTCATTCTGTGGGTTAGTTTTTCACTTACTGGATGGTGATTATTGAAGTACACACACTTCGTTGCTTGTACCTTTGGTCTCATATTTAAGAAGGCCATAGTTAGGCATGGTGGTGCACATTAGTAATTCCAGCTATTCAGGAGATAAGGAACATCACAGGTATGAGGCCTGGGCCACTTAGCAAGACTTTTATCTCAAAGTAACACACAAGAAAGATTAAGGTTGTAGCCTATTGATAAATTACACACACACACACACACACACACACACACACACACAGCTATAAAAATTTATCTAACACTTTCCTTAACATATTTTGTGGTTTTAGCTCATATCTTTTTCTTTATGGTCCATTTTGAGTTACTTTTTATCTAATTTTGAGGAAAAGGTCTGGTCCCCTACCTCCTGTTTTGTTTTTTTTTTTTTTTTTTTTTTGTGAGTATTTGGATAATAGCCTCAAGGGGGTATTGGGAGATGACATTTTTATTTGGGGGATATTGCTACCTAGACAAAATAGAATGCAACCAGAAACATCTGTCATTATATATACTGTTCTTAGTCTTAACTCAAAGTAATATACCATTAAACTTTGTGCATTGTCCTGATCTTTCTAAAAATATGAATTTGATCTATAATTACACTCAAGAAGAAAGTTTAATTTAATTAAATTATATTAATTTAATTAATATAATTTTGTCCTAAATTCTCTGAAAATAAGAACTTGATCAAGAAGCATTATCTATAAGTCCTCTCACAAAATGATTTTCAAAACTTTTTCTTGATTTTTGCTAATATGATTCTCCTGAAGGTAATATTAAAAGCTGGAAGGGATTGTTATATGTCACAATTAAAGAATTTATTTTATTGTTTCTTATGTCCCCGGCTCCACTGCCTATTCCCCTCATATTGCCCCATATCTCTACACCAGCGGTTCTCAACCTGTGGGTTTTGACCCCAGCAGGAGTTGAACGACCAAAACACAGGGATTGCCTAAAGACATTCCGAATCATAACTGTAGCAAAATTACAGTTTTGAAGTAGCCACCAAAATTATTTTTTGGTTTGGGGTCACCGCAACATGAGGAACTGTATTGCAGGGTCATGGCATTAGAAAAGTTGAGAACCACCACTCTACACACACGGATACACACATACTGTAGTTATTGGCTATTTTTATCTGCTATTGTTATATAATATTTAATGGTGGCTTTAAGTGGGGTTTTAGGCCACTTGGTAAAACAAATTAGTGTTCTCCCTGGCTCTTGGGTCATAAAAATTTCTGACCACTTTTTGGTAAGACTTTATGTTGAAAGACATAGGATAGCAAGTGGCTTTCAGTACAGTTCAGCTGCAGAGCTTTTCCTGGTCTGAAGTCACCTGGAGCTGACCCCACTATTTCCTGATGTTAGGAGGCCTGGTGTGAGTAGCACCAGTTCTGGGTGGCTTTCTCCCAGGCTGGGTGTGCTGAGGGATAAAGAAAAGCAGTACTTGGTTGATACCTATCCCCATGCCCCAGCCATACTTCCTAACCTCATGATGCATAGAAGCTGTGTGCATATTGTTCAACAGGAAATGTGTGGGCATGGTTACTGTGCTGATCTCTAAGGAGAGCTTCTCTCTCAGATTTCATGGTTTGCCAAAGTTGACTGAGTTCTTGGCTTCTTTGGTTTGGTAATTATGGGGCATAGATTGATGTATAATGATGAAATGAAACGGAGGTGGCTTCTAAGTTTTCGTTTATTCATCTGTCTTCCCTCAATCTCTTATCTTTCCTGTTCTCCTGGATCAAGGAAGATGCTTATAAAGGTCAGAAAAGTTTCTTAAAGTTGTAAGGATACTTCTCTAAAGGTATTCTCTAAGGCTGTTAATAAAAGGAGTCTAGAGCTCTAAACAACTGTTGAAGACCTGTACAATTGATTACAATGTATGATAGGTTTAACTATTTACAGTGATATAATGTTAATACTCAACAATTAGAACTTTACATGCTAAGCAGTTCTCTGGTGCTTAATGTGTGTAAACTCATTTAGCACTTAACAATAGCAAATTATGTTCTTATGGTGCTTTACATTTTAGAAAGTAGTTTTATGTTTAGCTGATTTCTTATTAAGATACTGTGAATATGAGACCAGGCACAACTAAATGGTGTGTGGTAGTCTAAATTGGATCCTGAAACACAAAGAGGACAGTAATGGAAAAACTGGTAAATCCAAACAAGTCTGGACCTCCATAGAGCTCATGGTAATGATCTATGGTAGCATAAGCTACTAACAAAATGGGAATTTGGGAGAAGGTAAATAAATGCTCCATTATGCTTTTCTCTAAGTCTAAAATTACTGCAAAAAAAGCTTATTAAAAATTATTACCTACTTAAAGGAAATTTTTATTAGCTTCATTCTAGTTTTCTAGTGTTAGAAAAACCTAGTAACTTGCCAAATAGCATGATAAGAAAGCAGGACCTAAGTCATTGTGATCTGCATTCACTGTGGGAAAAATAACATAAAAACATTTTCCTGTTGACTTCAAGCCAGTAGCCCTTCTATATTTGAATGTATAATACAGTTAATTTCAACCCAAACACATAAAAAATCTCATTGAGGGAACAGGAGGATAGAAGGATTGATGTTCAAGGGCTCACAATGTTGTTGTGAAAAAGTATAATAGTATAGTGTGTTCTTCTGTGATGTCTGACACAGGAATCTCAGAATGGACAGAAAACAGAAATGCAGCTGGTCCATCAAGTTTATATTTGCACTGCAAATGCAGTAATTATGAAGGTCAGGATGGCAAGATTCTCTACCTTGTAAATAAAAGAGAAATGTTGATTTTCTCTCAGATTCACAATTCATTTTGGATGCTTGCTTAGTTACTCTTTCATTGCTGGGACAAATACCCAACACCCAAAATGAAGGAAAGAAAGGTTTATTTAGCTCACAGTTACTGGAGGTTTCAGTCCATATTTGGCTGGCCCAAGGCTGAGTGGAACAGGGCAGAGAGCATCTAGTTCATGGCAGCAGAACAGCAACAATCACAACAGAGGCAACCAACCAACAAGGACAACAGTGTGCAACAGAGAAGGAGTATGTTTCTCTGTCTCTCTTATATTACATTCAGGCTCTCTGCCTCAGGATATCCACTTCAGACCACACCCATAATCCCACCAATCTTTCGTACTAAGATCCCTAATTTCAGTAGTAGTAAAACATGATCCCAGTAGATTATGAGTTAGTCTCAAACTCTAGAAGTCCCCACCCCATGACTACATGAGGCTTTGGGGGGACAACTAGACACAAACCGTAACATTCTGCCCCTGCACCCCCAAAGTTTCATGCACATCCCTTTATGCAAAAGACATTTTAGTCCATCTGAAACAGTTGCCAAAGTCCCAACAGTTTCAGCATTGCTGAAAAGTCCAAGTCCCAAGTCTCCTCCAAGAATCAAAGCAAACTCTCAACTGTGAGCCCCTGTACAATAGAAGACATTAAACATATCCAACATTCAAAGGCCTAAGATAAACATTACACTTCCAAAAGTTGCAAACAAGAGGGTAATACAAAACACTGGGACCAATACAAGTCTAAAATACAGCAGGGCAGACATTAAATCCCATAATTCTAACTGGAGCGTCTGAAGTAGTCTGTGCTGAGTTGTGAGCTTCAAAGGCCTTACATGGCTCCACCCCTAAGGCACTCTTGGTGGTAGCTCCCATGGCTTCTCTCTCAAGCCAGCTTTGCTCCCTCTTAGCAGTTTCCCTTAGACAACCCACGTTTCTGGCTTTTCTAAAACTTACTTTCTAAAATGTAAAGTACCATAAGAACATAATGTGTTATTGTTAAGTGCTAAATGAGTTTGTACACATTAAGCACCAGAGAATTGCTTAGCATACATTAATTTCTAATTGTTGACTATTAACATTATCATTGTAAATATTTAAACCTGTCATACATTGTAATCAATTGTACAGGTCTTCAACAGTTGTTTAGAGCTCTGGACTGCATGAGGCTTTCGGAGGGGACAATAAATACAAACCATAACAACTCTTCTTGCCTTTGAATTTTGCTGTTCTGTTGTGATCAATCTGTGGTTGTTTTCCAGAAATTTATAGTTCTGGGTGATGTTCCGTATATCTGAACTCAGGTCTGTGTCTCTTTTAAAACATTTTCTATTGAGGGGTATGCTGATGCACATCTGTTATTCCAACACACAGGAGACTGAGGTAAGAGAATTGCCACAAGTTTGATGTCAGCCTTAGCTGTGTACTGAGTTCATGACTCCCCTGAACTACACAGTAAGATCATGTCTCAAACAAATGAGAAAAACATTTCCTTTCCTCAGAGTAGGTAGTTTCTTGCAGCTAGTAATGTGGAGGAGAGGATATGCTTACAATAGGGTTTACAAGTGAGATTAATCCTTGCAGTTGTTAAGTCCTCACTGCTTTTCCTACTTGTGGAGTACAAGCTTAGTGATGTGAAGAGACCCTGCAAGTTCATACGCTTCATACATGGTAAAGCTAAAATTTAGCTCCAAAGTTTTCTGATTCCAAAACAACTAGACTGTAGTTTAGCTTGCCACAAAAACTGCTCTTAAATCCTGTGGCCTTGTTGTCTGCACAATAGGCTCACCTGGAGAGCTTTTAAGACATACTCATACCTAGGTGTTATTCCATGCCAATTAGATCAAACTGAAGCCAGAATATTAGTGAAGAGAATTTACATCATTCAAGCTATACTTTTTACTTCCACATTTTGATATTTTATCAGTAGGTAAGCTGAGACCCCAAATCACATACCCTAAACTATAGTGTAGGTCTCTTGATTCTGTTTCTAGAGTTTTTCTCATGGTATAGTCAAGTAAAGTGTTAAAACATTGATTATGTACCAAATCAAAGATGCATATGTAGTCACAAGAGAGTTTGATTATTCATTTATAATATAGAAATGTGTGGGCATATACATCTGCGTAATTCTTTTTTTTTTTTTTTTAATTTTTTATTTTATTTTTTATTTTTTTAAATTTAATTTTATTTATTTATTTGTTTCTTGTTTCAGAACCTTTATCTGTTTATTCACTCATTTTTATGGCCGGCTCAGCCTGCCCTGAGGGCAGGGCTGGCGCAGCATGTGGTACCGGGGATCGAACCGAGGTCCCGGAAGCCGCCCGAGCTTTCCCAAGCAGGTGCTTTAGAGCACTGAGCCATCCCGCCGGGCCCACATCTGCGTAATTCTAAGAATTTATAAATTTACATTTCATGGTCAAAATCCTAGGTTTTGCAGCCAGATTGTGTAGTTCTCATCTTTGCTTTATCATCTGATCATGGATAAATTTTGTAACCTCTCTGTTCCCTAGTTAAGCTGTGATTAATAGTAGTACTTAAATGAGCTAATGCATCTAAATTAATGAGACAGTGTTGATTCATAGGAAGTGCTTCATAATGATAACTGTTGTAAAGTATGAAAAAGGGTATACTCAGCTTTCAACTTTGAAAACTCCATAGTTACTACATTAATTGATTGCAAAAGAATTATAGTAGCACAACTATGGTTGGGCTTGTATGTTAGCAATTTTATGTATTTTTTATAGGCTCTTAACAGAGTCTGTGTGTTCTCATGTTTTATAATATGCCATTTTTTTCTCTCAGGAAACATGCTAATAGTCTAATTTATTTTCTTCTTTATCTGGGCTTACATCTCAGCTCAGTTTAGCAATGACTGTATTTTGTTAGAAACTGTCTCATGCTGCCAGAGTGTTGCTCTAATGCAGATTGGTGTAGTGCATCAGTTATTACCAGGTTGCACTTGTTTATATGCAGAAAAGTCTTTGTGTCCTGACTGCCAGGTACAGTAAATTCACAGTGTTACAGAAAATCTTGAATCATATGTATGTACTAAAAACACACTCGTGAGAGTCTGAATGTTTTCTAGATGTAAGCAGCAAACTTAGGCCTAAGCCACCAACTTGGAGAATGTCACATAATGCACTCCTTACATATATTGTGTTATATTGTTAACATGATTGCTCAGATAATGGGATACAAATTAAACTGGTGGTTCAAGAAAATCACAAATACTCTTTTCTACTAAGACTACTTTGCTTAAGGTATAACTTTACATCTGATTGAATTAAAGAATGCCAACATTTTTCCTTTAGATAAGAGAAATACGGAGATAGTTTTGAAGAGAACTACTATATCCAGCTATCTACCGTATTTCACTGTCAGGTAAAAAATAAGTACCTCCAGTTATTTTAGTATGTCTGATTATTTGAATATATCTTCAGAAGGACTGATGCCTCTTTATAGATACGGTTAAAAAGAACCAAAAGATTTTTTTACAAAGTAGAATGATGATTAGAATTTTTAAGCCTACAGAAAACAAAAGCTCATGTAAAAATAGCCTTCAGATACTGTTTTTCATTCTGTCCAGCAGACACAAATAAAGGTTGGACTTTGGCATGAAGGTTCATGAAAAAAGACATGGGAGCTGGAACTACTGGTTAAGTAATAAAGCTTTCGTTTAAATGGGAATTCTCTTCTCACTGAGCCTTCAGGGGAGATGCAATCTTTTGCTGAGGAGGGGAGTTGCCTTACTCTGGTGTTACAGTTAAGAACTAGGAAAGAAGAAAGAAGCCTTCAAATCACCTTCATTCTTAAAGTTCTGTGACTCCAAATTGTCTGCTAGGGCTTGGTTTGTATTTGTTTGATTGCTTTTACTTTTTTGTAATTAATAAAACAAAAAGTCTAGGAGATGAGAAGTGCTTGCCTTTGCCATTAGTTATTATATGAGTGCTGACAGAACCCCCAAATGCTAAAATCATTACTAATTCAGCTGAAGAATCCAGGTATTCCAAGATACTAATTGGAGCCTAAACAACATTAAAGGACTTTTCAAACTCTTTTAAAATTAAATGTGCCTAGACTCTTCTAAATGATCTTGTAGATTTCCATAATAAATGTGGCAAACATTTCTCTTATGGGATGTAAATAATCAAATCCTATTGCACTGTAGAGTGGTATTATAAAGCACTTAGCTAATCAGATTGTGAGAGTTGCTCAAAATTCATAACCGTATAATTTTTGCATAGAGAGAGGGTGTCTCATGCTGTGCAATTAATTGGTTTTATTAACTATAAATTTGGTTGTTGCTAGCTAGCCCGATGGCTTAGTGCCTGTGGAGTATTAGATCTTGGTTTTTTACTTCATCATATTTATTACAGGGTGAATTTTAGAAAAACATGGGACCCTTTCAGTGGTGATGGTGGCCTAAACCCTAAGAGGAACTCACAGAGAAGTTGTTTCTTATTTCTGTAACCAACTAGAGAGTTTTGATATTTCCTAGGTCTCTTGTAATGTTTGAATGTTCTATAAACAAATGTTTTATTCTGTGTTCAAGTTGGGTTTGTAAAGTAGAGTTTGATTTAGTGATCATGAGCAGGGCTTTGAGATCCCATAACCAGTGTTCAAAACTTCACTTTGTCATTTACTGTGCCTTTGGGCACATATTAAATTTTCTGCTTCTTCCCTTGTGAAAGCATGGTACTACTAGGCCATAGCCCTTGGTTTTCTAGGGGAATTTAAAGATCTGATTTCCATGAAGTGCTTAGCCCAGCTTAGAGCAGGTGCATTAGCTATTAATATAGGGAACCTGAGAATTGGAATCTCTCTGAGCAAGGTAGTTTTTAATTTAAAAAAAATGCTTAGAAAGAGTCATGATTTCATTGAACTGTTTGAAACAAAAAAGAACCAGAAATGTGTAAGAAAAGAAAGAGGTAAAGCTGGATTCAGATTTTATTATTGAAATTTAGTAAACCACTGCCCTATGGTTGAAGCTTGAATCCTTCAAGACCCAATTTCCTTAACACTTAAATATGATAGAATATCTTCTTGGTGAGAGTCAGGTAGGATAGATGTTTTGTAAGTGCTAACAAACGTCGTGTATTTTTGTAAACATATAGGTAAACACAGAAAAATATAGTATATGATACGAATTAAATCAAGCAAAATGTGTAAGTGGAAGCAACTGCTGAGAGATGAGTTACATTAGAAGCTAGGTTTAATAATCAGTTGTTCATAAAGCAAGAGAACTGTCAGAGAAAGAGACTAACATTGCTTCATTGATTAGTATTTGCTTCCCACCTGGTTAGGATTGCTGTCCATTTTGCAGATGAGACTAAGTCTCAGAAAGGTTAACTTCTCCAAAGCCCCTGTGTTAGGTAGCTTTTCTTGAGTGTAGCAAACTCGTGAGACAGATCAACTTAGAAAGAAGGAAAGTTTAGTTGGGCCAGCATGGGAGGTTTCAGTCCATTAGCAAATTGCTTTAGGCTTGTGGCATCATAGCACATCATGGCAGGAGCACTGGCCAGAGGCTTCCCTTTTACTTCATGCTGGATACAAAGAAGAGGAAGGAGCTGGGTCCAATTCTGCCTTTGAAGGACACTCTGGCTGACCTTTTCCTGGATCCCATCTCTTAATCTCTGCTTCCTAGTTGGTATGCTTTAAGTTTTGACCCTGTGAAGACTAGGAACTTGATATAGAGTGCTGAGTCTATTTTCCTGCCACCGTACTGAGGGTTGAATTCATAGCTTTCTCACTGAACAACATCCCAGACCTTTTTAAATTTTCTAAATTTTGTGATAGGTTCTTGCTGAGTTTCCCAAGCTGGGCTTAAATTTACAGTTCTCTGCCTTAGCCTCACAGAATGCTAAGATTACAAGTATGCACCACTGTGCTCTATGCTGTAAGTCTTAAGATAATGAAAGTTGAGAATTTTGCTTCATTTATGTGAAACAATAAGAGGGGAAGGAAAGGCAGGTAGAGGAGAGAGAGAACTGTAGAATTAGGTATTTTCATCTCATAGGTTTATAAATACTTCTATAGGAATGTTAAAATCAAGAATTTCCCTTGGCTTTTTTTTAGAGGTGTTCAGGGTCTCACTTCTAGATTGGACTCGTAGTGATCTGCCTGTTTACAGCCTCCCAAGAGCTGTGATTACAGGCGCGTGCCACTGTGCCCAGTCTCAATTGCCCTTTCAGTGTGCTATGGGAGTGGGCCAGCATGGCAGGCCAGAGGATCAAACCCCGGCCCCTGTACCTGCTTGCAGGCACTTTAATCCACTGAGCTATTTGGCCAGCCCTCCCATGACTCTTATATTTTCTGTTAAATAGAGTAGTTCTGGAGGCTCTGTGAGAATAAAGATAAAGGTAAGAGGTGTTCTGTAGTGAGAAGACCAGTGTGTCCGTCCTTTATAACCCATCCTCTTGGAAGAGGCCTGGTTCACCTGTAGTGGACATTTATATTGTTGACCCTGCATAGGAAGAGGAACCTGTGTGAAGTACATCCTGCTGCCAAGAGTCAGGGCTCCATCCCAGTATGTTATGGAGCAGGATCTGCTGAGGCAGTTGAGAATAGCAGGGTAGAATGGAGGAGTTGGCCAGAGCTGGCCCACCTATGGACATGAGTTTGGGAGCATGGGGCAACATGTGCTGGGTAGAAAACGGAAAGGCAAGGCTTAAGACTGAGCAACCCTCTGCATCTGTGACCTGGAAATGGTTTGATGTTGTGGCAAGGGTACCATGGAAAGGATCTCAAGAAGTCAAGCTTTTGTTTGTTTTGGACAGCAGAGCCCATGAGAGGCAGTGCACAGCTGTCCAAATTCTTATTCTTCAAGTTTAAATCAATAGCAAGCTTGTGAACATAAATTTCACTGTGGTTTTTAATTCTGGTTATGTAATTGTCATTCTTGTGAACTGTAGGCTGTTACTCTTATAGGTGTGAAAGAAGAGAGTAGATACTGGAGCGTATTCCTACCCTCAGGCATTGTGCCCTTCTTGCTGTACTGCTTCCTCATGTAGGCTGCCCATAGAGTATTATCAGCAAATGTTATTTGTTCATTTATCCTTCACATGTTCTGGAGTGCATCCTCTGGTATTATAGTAGTCATCTTATATAAAGAACGAAGTTGGATGTAGGCCACCAGGGCAGACACAGAAATGGAGAGGAGCTTCATTAATAATTTAGACAACATGAGCAGGTAGAAATCAGCCTAAAAACAAGCTCAGTTCCACTACCCACCCCTTTGGTCCTATGGCTATCAGAACCTATGACCTGATGGAGTGACATGGGTGAATATTAGTTTGTTCCAGACACATGTCAAGAACTCAAAGGACAGGAGCTAAGTGGTTTCTAGATGCCTATGAAGGTCTTAGAATCTAAAGACTTCCTGTCCTAGTATAAGGAAAAATCTGAATTTCCATGTAAATCAGTACTTTCAATTCTATATTTATAAGTTCTAATTTTATATTGTATTACAGATATTCTGACAAATAGATATATAATTATATACACTATATAATTTTATATAATATGCCTGTATTTTTGCTTATAGAAATATATAATAAATAATTTAGGTAATATTTTAAAAATCTACACAAGATTCTTTTTACTATTTGGATTATAGATAACCATAATTAATATTTAAGTTCTTCCCATTGTTTCTTCTGTACATATCATTAAAAAAGTGGGATCACCTTCTTGAGGTTTGGGGGAATAAAGTGACCAAGTATCATATTGGGTACTGGAGATATAGCTGTCTTTGGAGAGAATGGTGACCTTGGGTATAATTGCAGCACGGAGACTCCATTAGCTGAATGCCTTCTTTCTCTTTCTGTCACACTTTGATGGAATACAGAACCTGAGACTTGGTGAGGACTTCAGAGGTGAGGGTCAGTGGAATGTGTTTAAATACCATGTGTTACTGAGGACAAGGAGGAGCAGTTGACCTTCACGGGCAGTAGAGGTGAACCCTGTGCCAAAGCTACATCACAAGTGGAAGCGGGAACCCTGATGGGACACGAGCCTGCTCTTCGGTGGAGAGTGGCCCTTATGCCAAATGCAGGAGGAAGGGGAGCCAGCCAGCCTCTAGATGTGACTTGCTACACTGTTGTTTTTATTCTTTAACCATCAGTAGGCTGCTGCTAGGATCTCTGCTTTATTTCACAAAACTTAAGTATTTTTAATGTATTTAACACACATAAATACTTATAGACTATATCAGTGGGCTATATACAAAGCTTAGAGATAGAATCTTCTGAGATCAGATGAGATCGGGCGCGTTCAGGGTGGTATGGCCGTAGACAGAGATAGAATCTTTGTTAATTCTATAGCAACTTTCCAAAATTAAAGACATAGGTTTAAATCTGGGATTTGTTGAGAAACAAATTTTTAATTAAGGAGGAGAAATCACTTGGAAGTTGGAAAAATTGATTCAAAATCTTATTTTAAACTGCTGAAAGTACTTTAATGAAGAGAATTAAAACTATGACATTTAGCTTCTGTTACTGTCTCTGGTGGAATCAGTTGTTTGGAACCTGTGTGCTGGTCAACTCCTGGAAGCAAAGCAAATTGAGCTAATGGCTCATCTCCCTATACATGCTTATAGAAATGCCAAATAAAATAAAACAGCAAAATATCTGCCTCCTGCCATAGTTATAAACAAACTATAATGGCTAATATTTGCTGTTAAGGAAGATGAAAGGAAAGAGCGAGAGAAGGGCAGAAAAAACTAGCTTCAGCTGTAAACACTAAGAGCAGACACATTTCACTGAAAACACAATAGATAGACATTTTTATACTGTTAAAAACATTCCTGTTAAAAGGGCTGGCAAGATGGCTTAGTGGTCTAAAGCACTTGCTTAGGCAAGCTTAGGCAACCTCAGAGACCAGGGTTCTGGCTCCATCCTCAGCACCACATTCTATGCCAGCCCCATCTCCAGGGCAGGCTGAGCTGGCCATAATATACAAAACAACAACAACAACAACAACAACAAAAAAAAAAAAACCACTCCTGTTAAAGAGATACTGGGATGGGGAAAGGAGAAAAGAAGAGAAAAGAAAAAAAAAATATATATATATATATACATATATACACACACACATATATATATACATATGCACACATGTACACGAGATAGTTATACTACTTATTTCTCTTCGTTGGAAAGAAACGTTTGTGCTAATATTGTTTGGAAAATTAAATGCCTATGTCTTGTACTCAGAGTAACTAACTTAAAGATACTATGTACTGCATAGTTAACATTGTTACTTTTCTGTTGTCTTGCTTTGAGATTTTTTTCTCTTTAATATAACGTAAAAAAGAAGATTCCTATTAGATGTTTTTATAGATAAGATTTTTAGCTATTCAATTTATATATCAGACGGTTCATTTTATGGAGCACTTTAGATCTTGAGTTAAAATTGTTTCAGTTTGTTCCTTCGACCCTCAGGTCCTAAGTTGGAAAAGTACATATTTATCTCAAAGATATTCAAGTCTTTACGCTGTGTAGCTTTAGGGTGATTATTGAATATATGCTGTTCCCTTTCTTCTTGCTGAGAAAGAATACTCAACATCCACAAGTTAAAAGAGGAAAGTCTTGTGTTGGCTCAGTTTATATGGGTTTAAGTCCATAGTCAGGTGTCTCCAAGACAGGGCAGCATAGCAGAGAGGTGTGGCAGAGGAGAAATAGTTCATGACGTAGCAGGCAGAATGTAGCAGGCAGCAGCAAGCCTGCTTTGCCTTTTTATCCCATCCAGGCTATCGGCCTTTCAGATGATGTCACACAGAACTACCCTAATTCCTGTTGGTAAGCTAATTTGATACCACACACCCCTAATCCCAATATCACACACTCTGTACCCAACCAGCTCTAAAATGCCTACCTTGGAACACATGAGGCTTTGAAGGGACATGAAAATACAAGCCCTAACAGACTCTGATCATCTCTGTGAAAATCTATAATAACATCAGTTAAACTTGATTATGTGTGGTAAAATATATATAGCATAGACTTTGCCATTTTAACCACATTTTACTACGTAAGTGGTTTTAATTATATTCACAGTGTTGTACAACTGTCATTATCCTCTGTTTTCAAAGTTTCTCATCCTAAACAGAAACTTTGTAACCTTTAATAACTCCCATTTCCTCCTCTTTGAAACTACTGGAAATCTACTATATATAATCTGAATTTACTTGTTCACATAAGTGGAGTCATTCAGTATTTGTCCATTTGTGTCTGGTTTATTTTATTCAATGTAATTCTTACAAGATTAATTTTAACTTGTTTATAGCTAAAATAATGTTCTATTGCTTTTGTATGCCGCATTTGGGTTAATCTTTCATTAGAGGACAAACACTTAGCTTTTTCTACCTTTTAGCCATTGTCGACAATGCTGATTGAGGGCAATGACATAAGTGCCTTCCTGGTAGGCGGAAGGTCCTGAGTTTGATCCACAATACAAAATAATAATAATAATAATAATAATAATAATAATAATAATGTAATAATAATAATAATAAAGTTCATTGTACACTGGGTACATTAGAATAACATTTTGCAGTGTTCTTGATTTCACTTGTTGACTAAAATTATTTAAGTATAAATTTGAATATGCTCAAACAGGAAACTAAGATTCTGAGTTCAGTCCCTGGTAGCACCACCAAAAAAAAAAAAAAAAAAGGAAACTTAAGATTTAACTTTTCTTATATGCCTATAAAATTGAAGTATCTTTATTAAATAAAACAAACTCTAAAACCAATGCATTAAAATGAACATTTTCATAAAATAGTGTTTGCTGAAAATAAATCGCTTATGTTGATTTTGGTAGTTTTGTTATTTTGATAGTTTTGTTGATGTTGTTGATAAAAAGATATATTTTTTAATAGTCAACTAATTGTACATATCAAAGCCATAACTTTGATAGGCAGTCCATTCACCAGATTATCCCACAGTGAAAATCTGGAAAACAATAGAAAAACAATGCTTTAATGAAAACTGTGCATTGCTTAATTACTGAAACAGTTCATCAGTTCCTCCTGTTGTGGAAGCAGGTGCCTATAAAAGTTAACCCCCAAAAAAAGTTCACCCCTAGAGTCAGCCTACTCACAGAGATTGACACCTGCAACACAGGTTTTAATTATTTCTCTAGTCACACACTTACTTCTACTGGAGCTTATTTGAATTGCTAGCATCCTAGTATCAGTTGCCCTTTTTTACTAATATATCACTTACTTTGCCTGCTTGTTTTGTGGTAGCCCATTTCCATAAAACTAGTATGGCATTCTGAAGTCATGTTACTATTTTGAATGTAGTTACATCTGATTCTTAGTTTATTAAATAAGAATCTGAAGTCTTACTCCAGGAAAATGTGTTACACTGCAGAAGAGTAATGCTGTTTTCCTTATTGCAAAAAATTAAAAACTGAGATGTAGGATGTTGATTGTTACTTTGATATTTGCTAAACATTCTAAAAAGATAAATCCTCTTCAGTATATCACTTGGCAGCGTTGTCAGTGAAAACTGTTGGGAACATGGAAAATTGCATACTATTTTATAAAGTAGTCATCCAGGGATTTAGATATTTCTATATTTATTCATTATTGATATAAAACACTTTAATGGTCCTAAAATCCAGACACCCTAAAGAATATGCTGAAAGATAATACTCTCCCCATCTGACAAATACTGGTACAAATATGAACTCTTCTACTTTACTCACATTGAACTCAAAGGCTTTATTTATAAAGAGTTGTTCTGCCACTTAAAAGTAGGGTAACTTGTGATTTCCAAACTTGCCATAAACTTTAGTTTTGTGATAGCACTCCTTTACTATTTCATAATGAGAATTAGAATTGTCGTGAGATGAGTGGTTCTGTTGGATAATAAATGCATTTTCTTCTTACTTGGCAAACTGAACTACGAGAAGATTGCTTGTGAACAGAGTACTCAGAGAATGTTAAGGAATCATTTGGCTAAGCTGCAATAGCCTCCTCCAGCATCTATTTTACTAGGAGAAAAACACTGTCAAATTAGCCCTCACAAGTGTCTCTTCTAATCAATGATGATTTTTCTTTCTCTTGACTCTCTATTAGCCCCCTGCCAACGCTCAGACCTCTGTTTCCTATCTAGTTACACTGCCTTCCAAACCAGCTTCCCAGAATGTATTTTTAATGAAATCCCAACTCTCACCCTATGAGAAAAAAAAAAAAGCAAATAATGCCAATTCATAGTGTGCATATCCCTGAAGGAGAGCCTCCTTTCTCACACTGACTTCTCTGTTAATTGTTGACATTCTTCTTGATGATACACTTTCTGGGGTGGAGGGCTTAAAAATCTACTTTCTATTGCCAATAATATACTTTTCACTTAAAACATTGAATCTTTTCTATATATTTAATTTAGATGATTTAGTACTTCTTTGTACTTAGGATTGTTGATTAGCCATTTTATCTCCATTAAAAACTTGTAATAAATACATATGATTTATTTAGACTTCTGTAGGCTGTAGTATGCTTTTTAATTTTAAAAATTAAGCTTAATAATTATAATTTAGTTTTCCAGTGTTAATACCAGTCCCCTCAGATCACTACTGAAGGCCAGTCTGCCTTCATAGATTTATAGTATCTTGTGTGAAAGATTGCAGCAATATATATTAGAGGGCCAGCCAAATAGCTTAGCCGATTAAAGCATCTGCAAGCAGGCTCAGGCTGGGGGTTTGATCCCTGGGCCTGATGTTCTGGCCCTGTCCCTATGAGTCTGATCTAGTAGTGAGGCCCTGAACACCCTGTAGACTCTTCCCTAAAATACGATATATATATTTTTCAATGAATTATTAAATAAATGATATAAATGGTATTAGCAGTCTCTATTCAAAAATATTTGAAATGTCTACCTCAATTTTGAATCATCTAACTTACAGAAGTTCAGACTTCATGCAGTTCCCAAGATATGTACTCTCTTTTCTCTTGTAGCTCAGACAGAATACCCAACATCCAAGGTTAAAGGAGGAAAGGCTTATTTAGCTCACAATTTATAGAGATTTCAGTCCTTGTTGGCTGGTGCTAAGGCACAGCGGCACATGGTAGAGGGGCAACAATAGTTTATGGCCGGAGAAGGCAGCACCAAGAGAGGAGAGGAAGCCTCTTTCTGTCTTTATGTCTAGTCTGCTGGGATTAGCACAGTGCCAGTCCACTCACCGGACTGACAAAGCAGGCGCCTACCGTTAGCTGCAGCACCCTCAGTCCCAGCATTGCACCATGAATCTGGCACATCCTCTAGATTCAGCTCCCTGGGCCAGCAAGATAGCTCAGAGGACTAAACACCTGCGTGGGCAAGCATAGGGACTGGGGTTCGATCCCTTGCATCACATGTGCTGGCCCTACCCCGGGGTGTGCTGATCCAACCACTGAGTCCCATCATGGTGACACATGCCTGTAATCCCAGTACTAGGGAAACTGAAAACAGAAGGATCATTATGAGTCTAGGCTGTGTAGTGAGCCCCTGTACCAAATACATAAAAATAGATCATACATACATACATACATACATATGTAGAGAGATACAGTTACCTCTGAGAAAGTCCCATCTAAAACTGCATGAGGCTTTGGGTGGAGATGTAAACACAAACCATAATATATTTTTGTTAATGTAAATAAAAGGAAATTGAATATGGTATATATTTTATTAGATTATTATGAATGTGAAATGTTATATAAGTTTGCATTTGATTTTTGTACAGGCAGAAATACTCAGTGTCCTGAGTCACAGAAACATCATCCAGTTTTATGGAGTAATTCTCGAACCTCCCAACTATGGCATTGTCACAGGTAGGAACTCATCATTTGACTTCTTCCTTTCTCCAGTTACCTAGCTGTAGACTCTTTAATAAGCTAAAATGCTTAATATTAGGTTCAGTCATGAATTGTGTGCTACTGTCAGATGTCACTTTTGTTGCTATAAAGCATTAATAAATCTGATTATATCAATATAATTAAGAATGATATTTCTACGTCTACCCATGCTTAATTGTGCTAATTATGTCTCTGTAAATGCTATTTAAATTCACTCGCAGCTGCAATACCAACTTAAAGGTGCTGTTTAACTAAAATTTCATTTAATTAGTTGAAATAAGGGATGTTTTTTGTAACTCTGTGACCTTTTGTAAATTAAGATTTCTTGAGGGTATTCACATTGTAATTCTTTGCAAGGCATTTTAATCCCATTAGAGCATTCTTCAAGGTCTCTGATGTGAGAGCAGTATTTTTAAGGCTTGGTCATCTGTACTGACAGTGACCTTGAGCTACATTATCATATAATTTGGAGCTGCAGTTTTAACTGGTGGAAATGCCATTTCTAAAAAGGAGTGCATGGAAAATTTTGTGACATAGAAACACAGAAAGACACATTTTTAGTACTTCATGCTCATATTGTGACAGTGCAATCACCACTTTAAGTCTGTAGTACCTTTAATGTTCAGGTTTACACTAAACCTTGATCAGGTATGTCTTAATTTCTCTCTTGCTGCTGAGACAAAATATATCTAACACCCAAATTTAAAGGAAGAAAGGTTTATTTAGCTTGTAGTTTGTAGAGGTTTAGTTCAGAGTTCATTGGTTCTGAGGCAGAGTGGCAGGGCAGAAGGGTAACAAGGACTGCAAGGCAAAGCAGTGACCTCTTTTGTCCTTTATATCATATTCAGGGTGAGGCAGCCTTAACCTTGAATCATACCAGGAGTCCATCCCAGCATAACACACTTGAGACCCAGCCACCTCTGAAGAGTTCCACCTAGAACCACATTACGCTTTGGAGGGATATCTAGATATAAGCTGTAGCAAGGTTCTCTATTGTGGCAGTCTTTGATCGTGGCAAAAATAAAAAGAAAACTACACTTGGATGGTCTTTACGGAAAATGAAATATCTTTCTTTAATAGAAAGAATTGTTTTAGGAACTTTCTTTGTTTTAATGACTGGCTCAGCCTGCCCTGGGGGTAGGGCTGGCACAACATGTGGTGCCAGGAATTGAACCCTGTGGCTACCTAAGCTTGCCCAAGCAGGCACTTTAGACCACTGAGCCATCTTGCTGACCCCTAGGAACCTTCTTATAAATTCACCTAATCATTACAGTAATCCTATATCATAAGCTGATTTTTTTTTAACAAGAAACTAAGATGTTGACTTAAGTGGTTTTCCTGGGAAGGCAGGTGGTACACATCTCTTAGAGGGGTTGTTTCTGGAAGCACTTCTGATACACTTGTTACCAGGTTCAGGAAGGTTGCCAGCTTGTTTTCTTACGTTCACATAGTTGCTGTTACTGTTAGCCTCTGGTGATAGGTAGTTTAACATGCCTTTGCTATTAAGTGGTATTTTTATCTAGATTCTTAGAGGAATTTTATCCCCAGTGTTTTCCCTTTTGATCTGTGCCAGGAATGAGGTATGTTTCTGCCTGTATTTATTATGTTAACATGAATACCTCAGAATGGTTTATTTGTATTGTTAGGGGTAAAACATGCCTGACCTTTCATGATTTCTGATTGAAAGTTAAGCCTTGCTCTGACTCAGTTACCATATCACTAACTCTTTGACCCCAAGTTGTGTGTATTTACTTTCTACTGCTTATGTTTGTAGATCTGAATTCTGTTTTCTCTCTTCACTTGTGGCCAGTACTATTACCTACCAGGTATTATTCCTGTCTACCAAGAGATTACAAAATGTTCCTTCTCTTGCACTTTGATATCTAATGCTTTAGAAGAGACTATTTTAGCTTAACTGAGTCAGTGGGCTATTTATGGAATTTTCTTGTGTCCAGAGGTGAGGATGAAGAGAAAAAAAAAGGGGACTGAATCATCATGGTATGAATTACTTTTTCCAAGCGAATGCTGTCCTAAGAAAGATGTGAAACACATTCTTTGATACATATTCAGTCTGAGTTATCTCATTCAAAAGTGGAAAAATCTAGGGCAGCTAGATAACCCAGCATATTAAAGCATCTGCTTAGGCAGATGCAGGGGCCCGGGTTCAATCCCCAGCAAGCTATGCTGGCCCTGCCTCCAGGGCATGCTGAGATGGCCATTGAGACTAAGTGTGTTGGTGTGCACCTATAATCCCAGCACTTGGGAGGCTGAAAGCAGGAAAGTTGCTGAGTCTGCTCTGTATAGTGAGACCCTACAGACATTGTACTAAATAGGAAAAAAATAGTAAGTGGAGGAATCCAAGTTGTTTGATGAGAAAGTCTGATTTTGTTTGGTATTTGTACTAAATAAGTTGTATCTATATTCCTAAAAATTAGTTTGAACATTTATATGAATCTTCCAACATTCTCCAGTATTAGGCTCAAGTCAAGCTGTGCATGGGTAACCAGTTGTGCATATGGCAACTAGTCAAGTTTGGGGATGCAAATCACATGGACTAGGGATGATGGCACTTACCTTGACTTTTGCAATGAACATAAACAAGTGCTGGTGTAAGATATGAAAGGAGAAATAAAGGCAGGAGGGGAGAAGACTTGAATCTCCAAGCCTATCTGCATGCCCCTCTATGAACCTCACCCCTGTATCAGATGGTAGAGGTTCTGAGGGAGGAAGTTTGATGGCTGAAGTTCGTTCAGCTTGGTGTTGTTAATAGAAAGGGTTGTTGCGGCTGGCAGCTGTTGTCACTCATACTGAGGGCTTAAAAGAATGATTGATTTATCATGAGTGATGGAATGGGAATTGGAGGATGTGAGATCTTCTCTTGATTCTGCCAAAGCTTCATAGATAGGTCATTAAAGATCTCTCTGTTTTCTCATGTAGGGGAAGAGGCCACAGAAATGACTGGGAGAGTGTGTATGTGTACATATCTGTATGTGTATTTGCTAAAATGTTTCATGACAGACCTGTTTATATTATTACATGCAGAAATGTATAAGAGGCAGCTACCAACTTATTTCCCTAAGAAGGGAAATGAACATCTTTCTTCCAGATCTACAAAGAAATTAGGTAACAAACTGAAGTCAAAAGGAAAGATTCACTAGTGGATCCTCCTTTCTTTGATCTTTGGAAGCCTCTTAACTCTGTGCTGTTTCCATCTTCTCCCTCCCTCTCCCATAGTGAGTTCCAGGCACCTCCCCTTCCCTCTCCTCTTCTCTCTCTCTGTCCCTCTCTCTCAGACACGTACGTGTGCACACACACACACACACACACACACACACGTACTTATATACGCACATATATACATATTTGAATGTATAGAGAATATCTGGAAGAGAAGGGACAGGTGGAGTGATTCTAGGTCATGCAGTTGTTTGAAGTGAGCCAGACTGGAGAATCACTCCCGAACTACCAAGTAATCAGAGAGTAAAGAGAGGGAGCCAGTCTGAGTTTCAGGGAAAAGTGATTTTGGATTCCTAGAGGTTTATGAAATTGGGTCTTTGTGCTCAGAGCTGAGGGGTACCTCTTGTTTCTTACCTTTTCCTCCATTCTGTTCTCATCAGCACCCTCAGGCTACTAGTCCTACGTGATTTGTCTACAGGCACAAGTTCTCATTAAAGTTGACCATGGAAAACAGTAATTTTTAAGCACTCAATATCATTTCCTTGGGGCCCGGCGGGATGGCTCAGTGGTCTAAAGCGCCTGCTTGGGAAAGCTTGGGCGGCTGCAGGGACCGCGGTTCGATCCCTGGCACCACATGCTGCACCAGCCCTGTCGTCAGGGCTGAGCCGGCCATAAAAATAAGTGAATAAACAAAAAAATGTTCTGAAACAAGAAAAAATAAATAAATAAAATTTAAAAAAAAAAAAAAATATCATTTCCTTTAACTTAATCTTGATTTAAGTAAAGATACATCTAATATGCATCTTTTGATGTTATGCTGGTCTTTTTTTTTTTTATAGATAGGGTCTTACTATATATTATAGGCTGGCTTTAAACTCGCTATGTAAGCTGGCCATGGTGGCACAAGCCTGTATTCCCAGCACTCAGGAAGCTGAGGCAGGAAGATTGCCTGAGTTGGAGCCTGTTTGTGCTACAAAGTGAGACTCAGTCTCAAAAAAATAAATAAACAAAACACATAAATAAAAGTAGGTTTGAATCTCAGTGTTATGCTCTCTGTAGATATTTATCCCAAACTATAAGAATCTAATGACATACATAGGATTGTTGGATATTTCAGTTCCATAAATTTGTAACCATAACTCATTGCTTTTAAAAGTTGTATTTAAGAGCCAGGGAGATAGCTCAGTGGACTAAGCACCTGCTTAGGCAAGCACAGGGACCAGGGTTTGATCCCCAGCCCCGCCCTTGGGCACACTGAGCCAGCCACTGGGTGTGGTGCTGCATGCCTATGATCCCAGCACTGAGGAGGCTAAAAACAAGAGAATGCATGGTGAGACCCTATACCAGATACATGAAATGAAAAAAAAAAAAAGTTGCATTTAGAAAACTGATTTTTCAAGGACACTCTGAAGATGCAAATGAGATCCTGTGCTCCAGAAATACTCTCTGTATATTAAATTTTGTTGCCTTTTTCCTCCTCCTCCTTCCCTCAAGTTTGGGTGACAGCAGGAGTCTGTGGCACTTTTTCCTGGCAGCTGTCATTTTCCTCCTCCACCTTCACCCCAGCTCATTTGGCACAGGGGTGGGGTGTGAGGCTTGGCAGCTTTGCTAGCTTTTGAGAGTGCTCACTACCCCAGAGCAGTGGGCAGTGCCCACATTCAGCAATCTTGTTGGTAAAAGTGATATTCCCAGTGACAAGGGAATGATATTGCTAACAGCTCTATTAGCCTGAACTAATGGTTGTGACTGGGGTAAATAGATTCCTGGGCAAGGCCACCTATAGGCAAAGCAGAGATAAGAGAACCCTCATCTCTATTTGCATACTATCATGGTTCTTGAGACTGCCCTTTTTGTAGGAGACCAAACAAAGACCCTGAAAAGTACAAGCTAGGACAGATTTGAAAAAGACAAAGTTCGAATGTGTTCCCACTGCTTGTGTGTGGGTCCAACAGCATGGGATATTTGAGCATAATATCTTCCTAACCACTTCCTAACCATCTTCCTGTGCAAATATAGGGCAGCCTCTAAAAGGCTGAATTTATATAGAGAGACAGTATTTTGAAAAAAAAAAAAAAAAAAAAAAAAAAAAAAAAAAAAAAAAAAAAAAAAAAAAAAAAAAAAAAAAAAAAAAAAAAAAAAAAAAAAAAAAAAAAAAAAAAAAAAAAAAAAAAAAAAAAAAAAAAAAAAAAAAAAAAAAGCTAGGCACAGATATCACTGAAGACATAGGGAAAGGCAAATCTAATAAAATTAGAAAGTTATTAAACAAAATCAAGAACAACATTTTGGGGTAAAGTAAGAATTCAGAGTTGCCACAATACATTATCTGAGCTGTCCAGTTACAGAAAGTGGAATATGTGATGAGATAGGAATGTGAAACCCATGTTCAGGAAGAAAAGCTGTTAGTGGAATAATCACTCAGTTACACCTAGTTGTTAACAGACATAAATTTCCAAACAGGTTAAAAGAGCTGCAAAGCAAACTGTATTTAAAGAATTAAAGAAAAATATGAAAACAGTGACTCAACCCATAGAGAATCTTAAGGAGGTAGAAATGATTATTGTTTTTGTAACAGCTCAGTGGCCACTCTGGAGGTGAAAAAGAATAATTGAAATAGAAAGTTTTCTAGAGTGAGTCAGTGGCAGCTATGGACAAAGAATCTTGAAAACATAAGAGAAAAACAAGTCGTACACAGTGGCCACACACAATGGACCAAGTATGTGATCAGGGGCTTATTTCTTACCTGCAGTAAAAGAGGCCAAAAGCCAATAATGATATTTCAAGCTCTGAAAGAAAAAGATGTGCAGCTAAAGTATATTTTTTAAAATGAAATAAAAAATGAAGCTATTCTTGGATAGTCCTGCTTTGTAAGATCTGTACAGGGATACTGTGCTGAGGGTGTGCTTTAGGCTGAAGGAAAGGATACAAAATAATTAAAATCCGTTGAAAGAAATAATTGGAATGAGAAATATGTGAGTTAATGCAAAAGATTCCTTAAATATATTATTCCTTCTTATAGTATCTTTAAAAGCACAACATTTTACAAAGCAATTAAGTTTTATGTTAATTTAAAAACAGACACAAATACGTTATTCCACTATTCACAATAATGGCATAAAGCAGTGGTTCTCAACCTTTCTAATGCCATGACCCTGCAATACGGTTCCTCATGTTGCAGTGACCCCAAACCAAAAAATAACATGTTGAGAAATATTTATTACTAATTCCAATAAATAACATTTCACCATGGCATAGCATGAGTTTAAATATGTATTTTCTGATGGCTTTAGGCGACCCCTGTGTTTTGGTCGTTCGACTCCCACCGGGGTTGCGACCCACAGGTTGAGAACTGCTGGCATAATGGATGAAAGAAGAGAAGTTACATTGAGAAAAGTGTGTATAAAAATTTTATATTTTATATTAGCATTAACTTGAAGTGATTGTGCTATAAGATGCATTTTAAATTCCCTAAGTCATCACTGAAAAAGCCATTCAAATACAATATAAAAAGTGACTGGGGCCCGGCGGGATGGCTCAGTGGTCTAAAGCGCCTGCTTGGGAAAGCTTGGGTGGCTTCAAGGACCGCGGTTCGATCTCCGGCACCACATGCTGCACCAGCCCTGCCCTCAGGGCAGGCTGAGCCGGCCATAAAAATGAGTAAATAAACAAACAAAAGTTCTGAAACAAGAAAAATAAATAAAATTTAAAAAAAAAGTGACTAAGGAATTACAGTAAAAAGTTGACCAAAGGACTAAAACAATACATTAAAAAGATAACAGAAAATCATTAAGGATGAACAGTAGTCTGAAGAAGCGAGACATGAAGAAAATTAGATACCAAGTCTAAACCTCGCTGAATCAGTAATTACATTAAATGTGAATGGTTTTCACATTGCATTCAAAAGGCAGAGATTCTCAGGCTGAATGAAAAGCCAAGATTTAACTAGATTGCCTACAACAGACATGTCTTAGATTCAGAGGCACAAATAGGTTGAAAAATAAAAAGATAAAGAGAGATCGTGCAGACAGTGCCTTTTTGAGCAGCTATATTCATTACAGACAAAATAGACTCAAGGGATAATACTAGAGAGAATTGTAACCATTTTATTATGATAAAGGGATCAATATATCAAGAATTTATAGTAATTGTAAAGCATGTATACCTAACAACAGGTCTTCCAAGTAAGCAAAGCAGAAATAGTTAAAAAGGGAAATAGACAACTGGTTTCAATTTTTTTCTCACTACAGTAATTGATAGAAAAACTAGACAAAATCAGTGCAGGTATAGAAGACTTGGTGAACACTCTTGGCCAACTCCGCCTAAGTCCCAGATATAGGACTCATTACCCAGTGAAGAACACATGGCTTTTCCAAGTATGTATGAGTCCTTTTTGAGAAAACACGATGAATAGCCGCGAAGTGAGTTTCAGTACATCTGAAAGGTTTTATCATACAGTGTATGTTTTTCAGTTTGAGACCAGAAAAGAAAATCATAGTAGGCTTTTATTATTTTAAACTGAAAAGAGTCAAAACTGAACAGCATAAATGAGGCAGCACAAAAAGCGGGAGACATATTGCTTGTATCACCTATTCCAAAAAAGACAGATCTGATATTGATAGCCTAACCTTTTTCAACCTTGCAGAAGTACAGAAAGAAGAAGAGAATGTAAGCAGAGTAATCCAGCAGAAGGAAATAATAAAAAGTAGAGCTCAGTAAAACCCAAAAATAACAGAAAAATCATTGAAAAGATTGCTCTTTATAGAGCAAGGGAAATAGCTCAGTGGTACAGTGCCTACCTGGCAAGCATGAGGTCGTGAGTTCAATTCCTGGTACTAAGAAAAAAAAAAAAAAGATTGATCTTCATATGAACAAAATTAACAGTTCTTTACTTACACTGACTGAGAAAAGACAGAAGATACACATTAGCAGAGTCAGGAGTGAAAGAAAGGACCGCACTGTGAGTGCTACAGAAGTTTTAAAGGATTACCAAGAGTTCAGTACAGCGCCTCATGCGTGTCATCCCACCATTCTGGAAGGCTGAAGGAGAACTGCAAGTTCAAACCCAGCCTGGGCAACTTTGCAACCCAGTAAGAGCCTGTTTAAAAATTGAAAACTTAGAAAATGGCAGTGCGAATGTCCTGACTTCAGTCCCCAGTGGTGCCCCCACAAAAGCAGGGACTGTTCTGACCAGCCTCATATTAGCAGATAGAAACTTTAGCTGCAGTGAACAGCTTAAAAAAAAAAAAAGTACAGATCATCAAAGCTGACTTGAAAACAGTAAAAGCTGAATAGACCTATAAGAAAAAGATTTTCAAATTATAATGTTGAATGTTTCCATAAAGAAAAGAAAAAAATTTCTAGTGGAATATCTTCTGGAATTGCAAGGCTGGTTTAACATCTGAAATTAGTTAATGTAAGGCACTATCATAGATAATGGAGGGGCCAAGGAAATAGCTCAATGTCTAAGTTCCAGTCTAGGCAAGCAGAAGGACCTGAGTTTGATCCCCCTATACTGGAACCCCAGGCACACTGCCAGCCACTGAAATCAGGTATGGTGGCACATGCCTGCAATCCCAGGACCTAGGAAGCTGAGACAGGAAGATCACTATGGTACACTGACAGTGAAAAAGTTTTAACAGACCAGGAGCAGAAGGGCTTTTCTCAACATGGTAGGGAGCATCTACAAAAACGTACATTTAAAATTGTTCGTAAGTCTAACATGGTGGTGCACACCTGTAATCCCAGTGCTCAGGAGGCTAGGGCAGGAGGATTGCTGCAAGTTTGAGGCCAGCCTAAACTTATAATGAGACTCTGTCTCAAAAATAATTAATTAATTAATTAAATCATACTTTATGGTGAAAACTTTATGTTTTCTCCAACACTGATAATAAAGCAAAGTTCCACTCTAATCGTAGTGTATTAAATGTTACACTGAAGATTTGATGAGGTTTTTTCCTTAGGATTTTTTTTTTAGACTTGATGTTTCTGTATGTAAAGTCTAATTGTTGAAATGTTCTTTGGTTTTCATTATGTGTTTATCTTTCCTTTTGAAATAGAATATGCTTCTCTGGGATCACTCTATGACTACATCAACAGTAATAGGAGTGAAGAGATGGACATGGATCACATTATGACCTGGGCCACTGATGTAGCCAAAGGTAACATTGTTCCATGTCTTCTTGCAGAATTGGTGGCAGCATTTTCCTCCTGTAATCTAGGGACTTATGTCAGAAAAATGTTACTCTACATCCTTAGGTACTCTTGCTTTTGAAAATGAGAAGGAATATGAATTCTTCAGTTCACTGTGCAGATCTTAGGTCACTTTCTTTCTACTTCTGAATTTGTTTTCTCTTTTTTTCTCTCTTTGTTTCTTTCCTTAAAATCAAGTTCTCTGAAATCAGCAAATTCTGGGGCAGACATTTTTGCCAAGTTCTGTGACATTGTAATTGAGCAGCTTACTTTCAATTGTTATTATTATTATTATTATTATTATTATTATTATTATTATTATTAGTTATTGCCTACCTCAGCCTACCCTGGCGGTGGGGCTGGAGCAACATGGTTGTACCAGGGTCGAACTGTGGTCCCTGCAGTTGCCTAAGCTTTCCTAAGCAGGTACTTTAGACCACTGAGCCATCTTGCTGGCCCCTCAATGCTTAATCTGAACATTTCTTTGCAGTATCTAAAAACAGTTTATTGTAGGATTAGTTCTATTCATTTCGTATACAGATACTTGTCAGAAAGTTTGTTTGTTCCATGTATGAATGACTCAGATTTTATTTTGTATTTAATATAAACTTGTACATTACACTATACATAAAGTCCTTAAACAAGATGCCCAGTTCCCCCCCCCCCAAAAAAAAATTTCCTGTTAGATTAATGATTTCTAAAGCAATTCAAATTCCATATATTGGTCTGGGGAGATAGCATAGCAGCTTAAGTGCCTGCTTGGCAAGTGCAAGGTCCTAAGTTTGATACGCAGTACAAAAAAAAAAAAATCCATTTATTTTTATCTTTTGTTCCCATTTTTGTTTTTGTTTTTTTTTTTTAATTCTTTTTTTTTTTTTTTTTTTTTTTTTTTTTTTTTTTT
>PVJA010025799.1:0-30359 GCA_004027025.1 Myocastor coypus
GCTCAGTAGAATAAGCACTTGCCTGGCAAGCTCAAGGGCCTGAGTTCAATCCCCAGTTCTGAAAAAAAAGAGACTGACACCAAAGTTCTTATGGAGCTGGGGAGATACCTCAGCAGAATAAACGCTTGTCTGCCAAGCACATGGTCCTAAGTTTAATCCCTGGACCCCAAAACAAAACAAAATAAAACAAAACAAAACTAGAATCATGATTGTTGTTTAGAGGCCGGAGAGATAGCTCTGTTGCACAAGTTCCTGCCTGGCAAGTGCAAAGTCATGAGTTTCAAACCTGGTCCCGCAAAAAAAAAAAAAAAAAGCTTTTGCAAATAAATGATACAACTAGAGACTGAATTTGTAATTTAAATAAATGTGGAAATGTTGAACTGTCTCACTAGTTGAGACCCTTAAAGAATAAGCAATATCTGCAAGGTACTGTGGATATTTTAACATTTTAATTCTTCCAAATAATGACCATAATATAATTTTCATTTAATCATTTTGTCTTTAATTTCTTATATGTTGTTTCTTAGTTTATTTTATAATTAATTAATTTCATTACCATATTTACATATACATAATAATAATATTCATCATGGTGCATTTGAGACTGTGTATCATATATCTTGATTCTTTTTGTTCTCTAGTTCACCTTCCCTCTCTTCATCCTTTTTTCCCTCCTTACAAAAAGGTTATCATTTTTTCTTCTTATGTATGTCTTCCCTTTTCTCTTTTTCCCTCTATTCCTTCCCTAGTTTCACCTTCCATTTGAACATTTTATTCCTCTTTGCAATATCTACTATAAACTTTATTATATTTTCTTTTATTTTTATATTATGGCTGGATCAGCCTGCCCTGGGGGTGGGGCTGGCACAGCATGTTGTGCAAGGGATCAAACCATGGTCCTTATGGTTGCCTAAGATTTCCTAAGCAGGCACTTTAGACCCCTGAACCATCTTGCTGATCCCATACTGTACATTGTAGACCATATTTATCATTTCAGTTTGAAATACCAGAAAAAACTCTGAAATATTTATTTATTTTTATATTCTTTATTTTTTATAATAATTAATACATTGTATATTGTTGTCTTCATAGTAGTTGTTCAGAGTACAGGATGCAGACACAATTTCTCGTCTAAACATCATTAGTACAGATCTTTCTTTTCATTGTACAAAGAGATATATAGTCCAATAGTCCATAGCAGTAATGGATTATCAGCTCATCTGACATTTTCAGAAGCTGTTGACTTGAGCCTTTTAATATTTAACATATTAATATGGCTTTTCTTTTTATACCTCATGGTTAGACTTTTCTGCTGGATGGTTAAGACCAAGATAAAGGAAGACCTATATTACAAAAGATATGTAACTTTTGTATTTGACAAGGTCAGTCAGGTCTCCTCAGAATTTACCCTGAAACCACATACTGTAGTTTACAGAACTTTTGTTAGTGTCAGCCATCCGGATGAATCACAGTCTTTGTTTGAACAATTTGCTCTCTGTGAAAGCCTGAGAGAATGTTTTGTCTCTGGATGACTCTCCTGAGGCACACTGAGCATCATCAATCACTTTCCTCTGTGGCTACGTAATCTCCTTGAACAGGAAATTTAGGACTCCACTGAGCTATAGGCTGTTACAGTACAGGTTCTTTTATGTCCTGTGTCCTCCCTGACCTTCAAGGGCTAGAGCCAAAATATTGGCTATTCTTGTATCCCTTCTTTTTCTCTAATTATTTGGTCTGCCAACTTAAGTTGTTACCCCTCCAGAACGGAAGCCTAATGATGTTATTCCCTATAACATAGGCACTCGACCTTAACATCACTATCTTTCTGAATATCAAGCACCTTACACATAACAAAAAACAGATATTTTCCATCAATTGTTGATATTCTAAAGTTAAATCCCTATAGAATGTGAAAGACAACAATTGTTCATTCTTACACAGAGATTTAGGAACTTAACCATGTACAAAATTGTAGTGGTACACTTCTATGGTCTTTTTTTCCTTTTCTCACATTGTATGTTATTACCATTTTTTCTTTTTTAAATTGTTTTTAAACAAACATTTACTTGAGAGAGAATATAGCAATAATTGATACTGCATGAGAAATAGTGCCTAGCCAAGCTGTGATGGTGCATGCCTGTAGTCCAAGCACTTGGGTGGCTGAGGCAGGAGGATCAGTGTGTGTTCAAGACCAGCCTGCACTACAAAAAGTGCGATCAAGACCAGCCCAAACTGTATAGCAAGACAGTGTCTGAAAAAAGGACGAAAATGTAGTGCCTAATTAGAAGACCAGAAAGATAGGTATCCAAGCATGGTTTTATTGTTACACATTACTATCCTCATTGCATTTGCTTAGTTCACAGATATCAGTATATATAGTTAGCCAGGGTGCAAATTCTACCAATTACCTGATAGTTCAAAAAAATCTGTTGGACAATTTTAGGACCGTGGATGTAACCATCTTGTATATAAATGCATTATTTTGTCGCTACTGTGTTTCCTAATTTTTCTCCTAGTTGTCTGTTCATTTGTTTAATCTTAAATTCTCACTTTCCATTTAACTATAATATACCTTTCATTTTTTTATTTCTTCTTTTCAGTTCTTATATTAGGGAGACTATATGATGTTTACACATGTAGGTCTGATTTATTTCACTTATGAGTATATGTTCAAGACACATCCACTTATATATGAAGGCTTTGAGTATATTATTCTTTATAGCTGAGATATGCCATTGTATACAAACACCATATCTTTTTCATCCATTCTTCAGGCAATGGGCATTTTTGTTGTTTCCAAAATTTGGTTATTACAAATTGTGCTGCTAAAAACAGGTGCAGAAATATCACTATGAAATTATGTTTTCAGTTCTTCTTGGAAAATTCCCAGTACAGGGATAGCTGGATTGAATATTATTTCCAGTCCTTCATTTTAAGAAGTCTCCACACTAACCTCCATAATTGTTGCATCAGTCTACATTCCCACCAGCAGTGGAGAAGGGATCCTTTCTACACACAACATCTCCAACATTTGTTCTTGGTTGATTTCTTTATTATCGGCGTTTTTTCCACAATGAGATGTTATCTCAGTGTTGTTTTACTTTGCATTTCATGTATGGCTAGTGATGTGAAGCATTTTTTCATATATTTACTAGCTTCTAGGATTTCTTCCTCTGAGAAGTGTTTGTTCACCTCTGATGCCCATTTCTGGGTTTGGTTTTAAATTTTGGGACCCTAACATTTTTCAGCTCCTTATAAATTCTAGATAGAAGACTTTTGTCTGAATACTTGTTAGTTAAGAGTTTTCAAAGTTTATTGGTTCTCTTTTCACTTTGTTGGTAATTTCTTTTGATGTACAAAAGCTTCTCTGTAAGAGGAGTTCCCAGTTGTTAATTCTTTCAAGTATTACATGTACAGTGTGATTTTTGTCCATGAACTTCTTGCCTACACCAATGTCTTCAAGATTTCCTCCGACTTCCTATTCCAGGAGATTTAGCGTTTTGGTTTTAATATTAGGTGCTTAACCCATTTCAACTTTAGTTTCATGCTTGGCGATAGATCTGGGAAAAGTTTTAGTTTGCAGCATGTAGAGATCCAGTTTTTCCAGCACCATTTGTTATAGAGGCTGTCTTTCTTCCACTTAATATATTTTCCAGCTTTGTCAAAGATAAAGTGGCTGATTGTGTTTTTAGCTGCTTTTGCATTCTCTAATCTATTCCATTGATCCTCATGTCTATTTTTTTTTGCCAATGCAAGTCTAATTTTATCATAGTAGCTTTATTTTTATATATATTTAGTATATTTTAGTATTATATTTTTATGTCAGGAATTGTAATGCCTCTTGCCTTGTCATTATTGCCCAGGTACGCCTTTGCTGCTGTATTTCTTTTCTGGTTTCAAATAAATTTTAGTAATGATTTCTCTAGGTCTGTCAGGTATGTTGGGGTTAGTTTGTCTTTTTTATTTATTTTATTTTATTTTATTTTATTTTATTTTATTTTATTTTATTTTATTTTTTTGTCTTTTTGAGACAGGATCTCACTGTGAAGTTCAGGCTGGGCTTGAAATCACTTTTGTAGCCCAGGCTGGTCTTAAACTCACACCGATCATCCTGTCTCAGCCTCCCAAGTGCTGGGCTTACGGGCGTGCGCCACCACGCCTGGCTTGTTGGGGTTATTTTGATTGGGATTGCATTAAGTCTGTACAGCAATTTTGTGTGTATAACCATCTTCACAATGTTGGTTCTTCTTAGCCAGGAGCCTGGAGTATATTTTCATCTTCTGACATCTTCTATGATCTCTTTTTTTCAGAGTACTATAGTTTTCATTAAGTAGATATTTTATTTCTTTAGATAGATTAATTCCTAGGTATTTCATTTTCCCCAGTGCTATTGTAAAAAGTACTGTTTCTCTAAGTTCCTTTCTAGTGTTTTTGTTATCTGAGTTGAGGAATGCTATTGACAGTTGGTTATTGACTTTGTACCCTCCTATGCTACTGAATTTGCATATTAATTCAAGGAACTTCTTGATGGAGTATTTTGGGTCTTCCAAGTAGTGTATCAGGTAATCTGCAAATAATGACAGTTTAACTTCCTGTTTGTCTAATTTTTTTCTTTTTGTTTCTCTCTCTTGTCTAATGGCTCTAGCTAATGACTGAAGAACTATATTGCATAGGAGTGGTGATAGAGAACATCCTTGTCTTATATGGCACCTGAGAGTAAAACACTTCATTTTTTCCCCATTTAGAATTATGTTAGCTGTTGGATTGTCATAGATGCCTTTTATCAGATTGAGGTGGAGGCCATCTATTCCAATTTTCTGTAGGACTTTGAACATGAACTAAATGTTGGAGCTTGTCAAAAGCCTTTTCTACATCAATTGAGATGATCACGTGGTTTTTAGAGTTGGCTCTAGTGCTTTATATTTATAGATTTGCATATGTTGAACCATCCTTTCATTCCTGGCATGAATCCTACCTGGCCATGGTGTATAATCTTCTTAATGATTTGCTGTGTTCTATTTTCTAGGATTTTATTGATAATTTCTGCATCTACATGCATGAAAGTAATTGGCCTGTAGTTCTCTTTTTTAGCTGCATCTTTCTCTGATTTTGGTATCAGTACAATACTTGTGTCCATGAATGATTTTGGGAAAATTGTTTCATTTTCAATTTCATTGAAGATTTTATGGAGTACTGGTATTATATCTTCTTTTTTATTATTTTTTTTTCTTGTTTCAGAACCTTTGTTTATTCACTCATTTTTATGGCCGGCTCAGCCTGCCCAGAGGGCAGGGCTGGCGCAGCATGTGGTGCCGGGGATGGAACAGCGGTCCCTCAAGTCGCCCAAGCTTTCCCAAGCAGGCGCTTTAGACCACTGAGCCATCCCGCCGGGCCCCTGGTATTATATCTTCTGTAAATTTCTTATAGAATTCAGCAGTGAATCTATCAGGACCTGGAATTTTCTTTGTCTGAAGGCTTTTTATTACATTTTGTATTGTACTGGCTGTTATTGGGTTATTGAGCATTCTTATATGTTCTTGATTCAGTTTTGGTAAAATATACCTTTCTAGGAATCTGTCCATTTCATCTGTGTCTTCAATTATGTGTGAGAAAAGATTCTCAAAGAAGCTACTAATGATCTTCTGAATCTCCACTGGGTTTGTGTTAATTTCACCCTTTTCATCCCTTATTGCTTGAATTTGAGTTTTTTTCTTCTTCTTCATAAGGTTATCTGGAGGCTTATGAATATTATTTTATCTTTCATAGAACCAGCTTTTCGATTCGTTGTTTGTATTGTTTTCTTTGTCTCAATTGAATTAATTTCTGATCTAATCTTTATAATTTCCTCCCATCTTTGGGCTTCAGGTTTGCTTTGTTGTTCCTTTTCTAGATAATTGAGATGCAGTATTAGGGTATTTTCTGGTCTCGTTCTGTTTTCTTAATGTGTGCGTTCAAGGCTATACATTTCCCCCTAAGAACTGCTTTCATTGAATCCCATACATTCTGATAAGTTGTGATTGAATTTTCATTGAATTGTAGATGTTGTTTAATTTCATCTGTAACCCATTGGTTGCTGAGGAGGATGCTATTTAATTTCCATGTGTTTACAGGGTTTTGTGATTTCTTTTGTCATTTATTTCCAGTTTCATTGCACTATTGTCAGATAATGCACATGTGATAATTTCTGTTATCTTGCATATACTTAAACGTGATTATGGATTAGTATGTGGTCTATTTTAGAAAATGTCCTATGTGAGCTGAAAAAGATGTGTATTCAGAAGTAGCTGGGTGAAACACTCTATATGTCTACTAAATCCATTGGTTTCAAGTACTGGGTCAGTTCTGATAATGCTTTGCTAACTTTTTGTCTTCTTGACCTATCTCTTTTGGATAAGCAGGTATTAACATCTGTTAGTATTGTGATATTGGATATGAGAATTTTCATGTCCATTAAGATTTGCCTTATATATCGGGGTGCTCCCATGTTGGGTGCATACATATTTATGAGTATTATCTCTTCATCTTGAATTTTTCCCCTGACTACTATATACTGACTTTCTTTATCTCCTTTCACTATTGTTAGTTTGAAGTTGAGACTGTCTGCAAGCAGGATTGCTACTCCTCTTTTCTGAGATGCTGGGGCATGTAGTACTGTTTTCCAGCCTTTGATTTTCAGCCTATGAATTTCATTATGATTTAGGTGTGTTTCTGGTATACAGCATATTGTTGGATTTTGCCTTGCAATCCACTGTGCCATTCTTTTACTTTTAGTTGAAGAATTACGTCCATTTATATTGAGTTATAATTGAGATGTATTGACTGATGCTTGACATGGTATTTACATGCTGTTATTTATGCCTCAATCTTCTGCATTTAATTCTTTGCCCTATTTATTGGGTTCTTTTTATTCTCATTCATGGAGTTGTGGTCATTTTGGTCCCTCTGTAGAATATCTTTTAGTATTCTGTGCAGTATTGGTTTGCCATGATGAAAGTCTTTAGTTGTTCTTTGGATGCAAATAATTTATTTCTCCATCAAACTTGAAAGAGAGTTTTGCAGGGTATAACAGTCTGCAGTGGAAATGGTTTTCATTGAGGACTTGAAGAACTCTGCTCAGTGATCTTCTAGACTTCATGGTTTATAAGGAGGAGTCTGTCATTATTCTGGTGGGGTTTCCTTGAAGTATGATCAGTTTCTTTTCCCTCGCTGCTCTTAGTATATTGTTCTTGTGCTGCATATCTGGAATCTTGACTGTTATATGTCTGGCTGTGTTTTTAATTGGGTTGATGTTATTAGGAGTTCTATGTGCTTCAGTTACTGAATGCCAGAATGTTTTCTCATATTTGGGATGTTTTCTGCTATTACCTCTGCCCATATTTTTTATATCCTTTGTATTGCCTCCTTCTTTCTCATTGATACCCATTATTCTCATGTTGTTCATCTTTGCATCATCTTCCAGATGTTGAATTAATTTTTCATGCATCCTAGTTGTTTTGATAGATCCCTCTTTAACTATTTATTAGCTGCAACATTGTCTTCAAGTTCTAAAACTCTATCTTCACTTTTATTCAAACCGCTTTCCCAGCTTGTGATTAAGATTTAAAGTGCCTGTGTATATTTTGTGTCTGCTTAATGTGGTCTGCTTCTCTCCTATATTGTACATTCAAGGAATTCTTCATTTTTCTAATCTCCTCTCAGTTTTTTATCAATGTATTCTTTAGAAGCAGTTTTTCATTCTTAGTTTAAAGTTGAGACTATATGAGAGTAGGATTGCTTCCCCTCTGCTTTTTTTTTTTTTTTTTTTTTTTTTTTTTTTTTTTTTTTTTTTTTTTTTTTTTTTTTTTTTTTTTTTTTTTTTTTTTTTTTTTTTTCATTGCTGGGGCATGTAGCATTGTTTTCCATCTATTCACTTTTGGGCATATGAATTTCTTTATGGGGTAAGTGTGTTTCTTGTATATAGCATACTGTTGGGCTATCCTTCCTAATCTACTGTGTCAGTATATTTCTTTTAATTGGTGAACTGAGACCATTTACACTGATGGTTATAATTGAGATGTATTAATTTATGCTTGCCATGCTATTTACCTGCTGTTGGTTACCCCTGTATCCCCTGTTTGTAATTGTTTGCCCTGTTGGGACGGTTCTTTCCATTCTCATTTGTAAAGTTGTGGCCATTTTGGTTCCTCTCTAGAATAACTTTTAGTAGGCTCTGTAGGGTTGGCTTTGTGATCATGAAAATCTTTAGTTGTTTTTTGTCGTGGAAGTATTTTACTTCTCTATCAGCTTTAATGAGTGTCTTGCAGGGTATAGCAGTCTTGGCTGAAGTTTGCTTTCATGAAGGACTTCAAGAACTGTGCTCCATGTTCTTCTTGAATTAATGGTTTGTGACGAGAAATCTGCCATGATTTTCCTTTAAACATGATCTGTTGAGTTTTCCTTTAAACAGGATTTGTTTCTTTAACAGCTTTTAGTATATTATTCTTTTGCTGGATTTCTGCGATCTTGACTGTTGTATGTCTGGGTGTACTTTTTAGTTGAGTTGATATTATTTGAAGTTCTGTATGCTTCAGTTACTGAATGTTCAACTGTTGTATCGTATTTGGGAAGTTTTCTGCTATTACTTTTGCCCTTATTCTTTTTATATCATTTGTATTGATTCCTTCTTTCTTGTAGATTCCTATTAATCTCATGTTGTTAATTTTTGCATCATCTTGCAGATATTGAATTATTTTTTCCTGCATCGTAGTTTTTTCAAAGAGATCCTTCCTCAACTTTTCACTAGCTGTGACTGTGTCTTCAAGATTGGAAACTCTATCTTCATTTTCGTTCATATGTTTTGCCAACTTGTTATTGAGATTTTGTTTTCTTGTATGTCTCTTTGAAACTTTCATGGAGTCTATTTCTTTCCTATATTATATCTCAATCAGGGACTCCATCATTTTTCTATTCTCCTCTAATTTTTATCAGTGTCTTCTTTAGTAGTACTTAAGTATTTCATTATCGTTATCCTTTCTCTGTCCAGTTCAGAGATTATTTGTTCTGTTCTCCACTTTACCTTTCTGCAGTTTTCTCCTACTTTAGATGCTATTAACTTAGAGATGTCTTTTCTTTTTTTCTTTTTCTTTACTTCAGAGGTTATTTCTGGTCTGGTTCCCTCTATATGTTTCTGCAGTTGTTTTTCCACTTCAGATTCTATTAATTAATTCATGCATTTCTCTTTTTACTTCAGATGTTATCTTTGATGTCAGTTGCTCTATACATTTTTGCACTTGTCTGTCTACTTCAGATGCTACCAATGCAGAGGTTTTGGCTGCATGCATTTTCTTCCATGGTAGTGTCTCCTGTATTTGTTCTGGGTGGGCTTGGGACCTGAGATTGCATCTTACTCCATCTCTTTGTCATTTTGTAAAGCAGTGAATTCTGCACTTTGGTGAAGTTATGCTGTTAGCATCTATCAAAATTTGGGTCCCGATACACCAAGCTTGTTCCCATCCAGATGTGCTTAGCTGGGTCTGGCTGCTGTCCTCAGCTTGTTCCTGCTGAAGCTGGGTTCTCTGCGGCTCAGTTGGTGGGGTCGGTGGACAGTGTCGAAGTTCTGGTGGCTGGCGGGTTGGGGGGGAGAATGCTGGCTGAGAGAGATCCTACCTTGGCTCCGTGTGGCTCAGTTGGTTGGGATGGTGGGTGGGGTCAAAGTTATGGTGGCTGATGGGTCTGCGGAGGAGAAAGTGGCTGAGAGATATCCAAACTGGGTTTCAGGCAGCCCAGGCAGTGGGAATGGTGGGTGAGGTCGAAGCCCTTGTGGCTGATGTGTCAGGGAGGAGAATGCTGGCTGAGAGATCCGACCTGGACTCCATGTGGCCCAGACAGTGGGGCAGCAGTTTTTATTTCATTTATTATAGTTATCTTGTCTTTTTTTTTTCTTCAGAGATTGTTTCTGGTCTCATTTCCTCTATACCTTTCTGGAGTTGTTTCTTTACTTCAGATGCTATCAATTCAGAGATTTCGTTTTTCCTTCAGAGGTTATTTCTGATCTGATATCCTCTATACCTTTCTATAGTTGTTCCTTTACTTCAGATGCCATTAACTCAGAGATTTGTTTTTTTTATTTCACAGGTCATTTCAGTTCTGATTTCCTTTATATCTTTGTGCATTTGTTTCTTTACTTCAGATGCTATTAATTCAGAGCTTTCAACTGTGCTTGCCTATTTCTTGTATGCTAGTGTCTCCTGCATTGTTCTGGTACGTTCGGGTCTGAGATTGCATTTTGCTCCTTCTCTTTGTCATTTTATATAGTATACTGTCCTCTGAACTTTGATGTAGAGCTTTAGTGCAGTTTTACCCCTAGCACCTACCAAAATTCTTTCCAAAGTGAGATTATATGGATAAGGCAGTTATAGTTTTATATTTGCAGATCTACAGTTATGAACTCTAACAGTGGATAGTGATATTTAACAATTAACACACTTTTGTAACTAATGGGTTTGTGTTTGAGACAGTAAGAGCAAATATTATGTCTGCATACCTAAGCTGATATTAAATTGGAAATTTATATATAACTTAGTTCCCCTAATTTCTGTCTGATCACCTCCCCTTGATGTACCTGAGGCCTTCCAGGTAGAATAATTCATCTGGTTACCTTTTGCTCCCTCAGTATATCAAGAGAAAAAGAGAGAAGAAATTCTCGTAGATCTGGGTCCTTCAAAGTGTCTCAGCTTACCAGGTCTGGATCTACCGAGTTTTAAATTCATCCAGATGTGCCTAGCTTGGGTCCTACTGCTGTATTCAGCTTCTTCCTGCTGCTGCCCATAGAACTGAGCTCCACACATTTTCTGTGGCTGGCTTGGGTCTCCGAGAGGTATGAAGGACTCGGTGCAGATCTCACCCACACATGCTGGGCTTGGGCCAATCCTGGAGAGGATCAGGAACTGCAGTGCAGACTGTCTTTCTTAGCCTGGAGCTGAGTTGGTAATGTAGGGGAAATGGAGTGGATGCAGAGCAGACTTCACCCACACAGGCTGACTTTGGGCTGAGTCTGGAGAAGATCCAAAATTCTGAAATATTTAAGTATGTTTATATGATTTATGTCACTTAAGGCGTATGGTGTCAAGAGCCAGCCAGATAGCTCAATGGATTAAAGCGGCTGCTTAGGCAGATGCAGTGACCAGGGTTCAATCTCCAGCTTGCTGTGCCAGCCCTGCCCCTGAGGGGCACAGAGACAGCGACTGAGACCATGCATGGTGGCACATGCCTGTAATCCCAGCACTTAGGAAGCTGAAAACAGGAGGAACACTCCAAGTCCAATCTGTGAAGTGAGACCCTGGATACCCTGTACTAAATATATAAAGCAAAAAGAAAATAAAAGGAGTATGATCTGAAGATATAATCATTTAACAAGAGAAGTCTTGAGTTTATCCTTTTATGACTGAATAGTACTCTATTGTTTTAAAATAAAACCTACCCATTCTTCTATTGATTGGCATTTTTACTGTTTCCAACCTTTAACAGTTTCAAACTGCGCTGGTGTAAGCATTCTTGTGCATATGTCGCTGTGATATGATGCTTTTAACACTTTTGTGAAGATACCAAGAAGGCGATGTTCTGGGTCAAATGGAACCTCTAATTTTAGATTTTGAGAAATCTCCACATCGATTTCCACAGTAGTTGTATCGCTCTACAGTCCTACCAACAGTGGTAAAGTGTTCCATTTTACTTAGAGCTTTGCCAGCATTTGATATTAGCATTTCATACTTAAAAACAGCATTTTTTCTGGGCTGACATGGAATATCAATGCTGTTTAAAATTGCATCTCTCAAATGATGAATATTTTTAAAATATGTTTATGTGACATTTGTACTTCTTCCCTTGAGAAGTATCTCTTCATTTCATGTGCCAACTTTTGAATGAGTCTTGAAATTAGATGCACCTAATTTTTGGAGTTATTTATATATTCTAGGTACAAGTACTTTATCTGAAGAACAGCTGGCAATTTTTCCCACAGTGTGGGTCGTCTACTCTCTTAGCGATTTCTTAAAGATTTTTTTCTGACTGTTACAAAAGTTTATTTAACAAACATTTAATATGAAAATGTGAGGGCTGGCCTGATAACTCAGCAGACTAAAATGCCTGCTTAGGCAGAGCACAGCAGCCAGGATTCCATCTCCAGCTTGCCATGCTGGCCCCGACCAAGGGGACTGCTGAGAAGGCTGTTGAGACTGTGTGCCTAGCACTTGGGAAGTTGAAAACTGGAGAATCACTGTGGACCTGATCTACATAGTGAGACCCTGTAGACCCTGTCCTAGATACAAAAAAAACTTAAAAAACAAGAAAATGTGTATGACCCAATCTTCAATCAGTGAAAGTTGCACTTGGAGGAGTTGCATGAATTTTTCTCCTGAGCTATCTCTACTTAAACTCATTCCAAAGCTTCCAGCACAGAAATACAAGTAGAATGATGATACTATTTCTTTATGTTACCTCCATTCCAATGTTATTCTGTTGTCCACTAGTTGCCATCTCCATATACTCATCTATCACTAGATTCATAAAGGGATAAAATCCTTGCAATATTCCTTGGACATGCCTGCCACCATTCAATTTGAATGAGAAATAACTTCTTTCCATAATTTCAGCTTGTGAGGGTGAGCTTTGCTCATCTTGTCTAGTCGGCAGGCTCTTGAAGATCTTTTTAATGAGATGAGATCCCACTTGTTGATTCTTTGTAATATGACCTGTTAAGTTAGGATTTTGCTTATAAAGTCTTTGTCTACACGAATATCTTCATGATTTCTACCTAGTCTATATTCTGGAAGATTTAGTATTTCTATTTTAAAATTTCGAACTCTGACCTATTTCAATTTGAGGTTAGTGCACGTTGAAAGATACATATCTAATCTGTAGTTTTAATCTTGAATGTTTATTTTAAGTAAAGAAGCTATCATGCTTTCCAGTGAAGTAAGTTGGTCCCTTTGTGAAAGAAATAAGGTGATTGAGTGTGTTTGGGGCTATTTCTACATCTTCTTTTCTGTTCCATTGACCCACAGGTCTATTTTCTGTTCATAATGTTTTTTTTTATTACTTGTAATAAGTAATAACAATGCGACAGTTTTAAAACGCATTAGTAGTACATTTCAAATAATTGATACAATGCATATTGTTGACCTTGTAGTAGTTATTTAGAGCACAGGATGCAGATGTGATAATTTTTCTAATTATTATTGATACAAAAATTTATTCTCATTGAACTAAGAGAAATTAGTTGTATACATAGTTCCATCTTAGTGGGTTCTTGGCAGAACTAGAAATATTGGAAGCTGTTGATTTAAGCCTTTTACAGCTCAATATACTAATCCAGCTTTTTTTTTTTTTTTTCAGAATTGGAGATTGAACTCAGGCCTTTGTGCTTGCCAGGCAAGTGGTTATTCTGCGGAGCTATCTCGGCAGCCCCTCTGGCTTTAGTTTTTATGCCTTGTGGTTAAACCTTTGTGCTGAGTGATTAAGGGCAAAGTAAAGCAAGACCTGTAGCAGGGTAACTTTGTAGTATAATTTAAGTCAGGGATTGTGATATCCCTTGTCTTGCCCTTGTTTCCCTGAATTGTTTTCGGCATTCTAGATCTCTTTTGCTTTCAAATGAATTTTATGGATGATTTCATTTAATTCTGTGAAATTTATTATTGGTATTTTCATCATGGTTGCACTATCTGTACCACTATTTTTGGAAGGATCTTCACTTTCACTGCGTTTATTTTTGCTACCCAAGAGCAATAAGTAACTTTTACAACAAAATTAAAACAAATAAAATGCATGAGAATTAATTTAATGAAGAAAGTAAAAGATCTTTCCATTGAAAACTACTGTACTCTGAGATAGGAGATTGAAGAGAATTTCAGAAAATTGAAAGTTATAATGTAATTAGTAAATACAGAAAACTTGACTTCTTCTTTTCTTATCTTTATTCTTATATTTACCTGTCTTGTCAAATTGCTCTGGCTAATGCTTGTAGAACTATGTTGAAGAAATGATGATAGTGGACATCCGTGTTTTTGCTCCTGATTTTAGAGTGAAACCTTTCAGATTTTGTCCATTTAGTATGATGTTAGCTGTTGGGTTGTCATAGACAGATTTTACCATATTGAGATAAAACCATTTGTTCTAATTTTCTGTGGTTTTTTTTTTTTTATCAAGAATGAGTATTGGGCTTCTCAAATAGTTTTTCTCCATCTATTAATACTCATATGATTTTTCTCTTTACCTCTCTTGATATGGCATATTACATTTATTTGTTTGCATATGTTGAACCATTTCTGCATTCATGGACTGAATTCCACTTGGTTGTGGTGTATAGTCTTCTTGATTTACTGTGATCTGTTTGCCAGATCAAAATCAATTGCAGATTTTTGCATTTATCTTCTTTAGGGAGACAGGGCTGTAGTCCTCCTTTCTGGTTGGATTCATCCTTGGTTATGGTATCAGGGTAATACTTACATGCAGGAATGAATATGAATGTATTGCTACCCTTTCAATTTCTTTAAAGAATTACAGGGGTCCGGCGGGATAGCTCAGTGGTCTAAAGCGCCTACTTCGGAAAGCTTGGGCAAGCTTGGGCGGCTTCAGGGACCGCAGTTCGATCTCCGGCACCACATGCTGCACCAGCCCTGCCCTCGGGGCGGGCTGAGCCAGCCATAAAAATGAGTGAATAAACAAATAAAGGTTCTGAAACAAGAAAAAATAAATAAATAAAATTTAAAAATAAAGAATTACAGAGATAATGGCATTAGATATTCTCTAATTTTTTGTCGAATTCATCAGTGAATCCTTCAGAAAATAAGCTTTTTTTTGTGGTACCAGGGATTGAACTCAGGACCCTGTGGTTGCCAGGCAAGCGCTTATTCCACTGAGCTATCTCCCTCGCTCCAGAAAAGAAGCTTTTTTAATGACAAATTTTTAAATACATCTTCAATTCCATGACTGATATTGTTTTATTTGGAATTTTTTATCTTTTTGATTTAGACTTGGTAATTCATATGTTTCTGGAAATCTATCCATTTCTTCTGTGTTTTCCAGTTTACTAGATGTTCTCAAAGTAGATATTGATGATCTTCTGAATTTGCACAGGATTCCTTGTCATTTCATCATTCGTTCCCAGTTGTATGAATTTGAGTCTCATTTTCATAAAGTTAGATAATGATTTATCAACTTTATATGATGTTTAAAAGAACAAGCTCTTTCATTCATTATTTGTATTACTTTGCTAGTCTCAATTGCACTATTTTCTGCTCTGAAGATTATAATTTCCTCCCTTGTATTAGATGTGGGTTTCGCTTTTCCTGTTTCTGGAAACCTGAACTTCAATTTTGGATTGTTTTATTTGTTAGTTATCTAATCAAGTTTTATGGTTTTACGGAGATAACAAGTAAGGTAACATGTGATGTATTTGCTGATGATTGGCAAATGAATGAAATTCTGAGAGTCATCAAATAATTAAGTCAATTATTTAAACCCTATTATCAATACTTTTATGCCTGAGAATCTCTCTTTATTCAGCCTTATTGCATTAAAATTTTATAAGGCGATGTGAACTAATTTATTCTGTATATTTCTGTGGGTTTTGAGAATAAAAAATGCTTACCTCATCAACTCCACCATCAAAAATTAAGACTTCCCTAACAGGCCAACCTGATTGTCATCAATCCCCTGGGTCCAGTTCCTAGTTATCTTTATTTGAGTTCATTCTGTTTTCTTTTTTCTTTTTTTTTTTTTTTTTTATTCTGTTTTGACATGGGTATTCACCTTAGATCACTAAATTTCTTATAGAATTTGGCAATTAATCCATCAGGACATGGGCTCTTCATTGTTTCTAAGATTTTCATTGCACTTTCTTTTTCATTTACTTATATTGGGTAATTTTTAATTTTTATATCTTCTTGGTTTATTGTGGACGACTGCCACAGCACACTTCTCCACGCCCAAGTGTGATTATGCTTACCAGGAAGCAGTGCAGGCTCTATGGAGATAAATTCCATAAACTGGCTTTCAGTTTAATTATTAAGCCTCCTTAAAGTTGTGTACATATCTTCATGATAGCTAGCCAGTGGTGTTGGGCTAGCATTGTTCTTTGCCAACAGCCACAGTTTAGCCAATAGAGGTGGGCTGTGAGACTGCAGAGCTAAGATGTAAGTCAACATTTCAGCTAAGGCTTGTGTGACTCCAGAGAAAATTCTTTCCCAGAATTGGCTACACAGCAGGTTATTTGTTAACCACAACCTGGTACAAGGCTGTTCATTCCTTTCTTAATAATGCTCCCTCTTATTCAAGCCTTGCCTGCCTAGCGACTTGTGGAGCACATTCAGCTGCAATCCTCTTACCATTTTTCTGAATGCGGATGTGATTATTAAATGCTGAGGTTCTGGCTGCCTCATGGCCTTTTGTTCCCAATGAATAATTGTTCATCGCAGTTTCCTGCTGCAGCACTCTTTGTCTTTTATTTTCTTTTTGCTGTGTGCTATAACACCTGGTAGGAGATTGAGGCTGGACGCAGAGGACATAATTAATTTTCATATGGTAGTCCTCTGACTGTACTTTGCATTTTAATGAGCTTGATATCTAGATAAAACTGTAATAGTTAAACTCATTGTTCCCTCTATAATACTGTTTCTGAAGTTACATAGGACAAAAAGGGCCGTAATATACAAAAACTGTGTTTACTGGCCTTTGTCTAACACCACAAGAACTGATAATAGACCTACTTGTATTAGCAGATCCACTCAACAGCTTTTTTAATTTTTGGGAATTATGCGTATAACCCAAATGGTATAAGTCAATGAACAGGAACAAGAACTTATTGAAATATCACATTTAACCTTAAAACTACAGTTGATAAAAAATGGGAAATTTATATGTCCCCTGATAATATAATTAGATTTGGTAACATATTTTAAAAATTTTAAACCTGGCTAGCTCAGTTGGTACAGTATGAGACTCAGTCTCAGGGTCATGATTTTAAGGACTATATTGGGCACTAGATATTAGAGACCTCTGCGTGACAGATGCAGTAAATGAGACAGCAATTAAAACATGAAATATAAGTCTTATTCAAAATCATATCCTTATATAGAGGTACATGAGGATCATATATACAAATATCTGTACTTAAATATTTAAGTCTACTTAGGGTCAACATAACTTTTCCACCACTGGTTGCTTCCTTTTTTCCCACCTGAATAGATCCTTGTATACAAGGGTGAGTCTAATTTCCAAAGGTAATAATGAGTAGGGCCAGCATTTTTATTTCTGACCAAATGGGGTTTAGGTGGATTTAATCACCAGCCTAGCCAAGTAACCTTTTTCACTGGAGGAGAATAAACTATGATCTAGTGACCCACTGAATAACAGTCATCCCCAGATTCTGCCTTCTCCCATGAACATTCAACAAAGAAAAATTCAAACTTACCTGTCTTACTACTCTCGTTTGTCTTTCTAAAATTTTTCCATCGGGACATTAAGTCTGTCATAAAAATGAGGAAAGCATACATTGGATTCACAAACAGGTATTTAATGTTTGAACACATAAATACGATCTCCTTAGAAAGATTTCAAGCCCAAAGTATGAATTATCATCTGGTCCTTTACAGATGTCACCCAAGGCTGAGATCTTACTATCTCAAAGCAAGGATTAGGAATATTGTCTAAAATAGAGACACACAGTGATGGATGAATAAAATGGGAAATAAGGTTGATCAAAGTTTGGTCCTCCATAAAACTAATAATTCGAAGTCTAGATAAAACTGTTATCTCTGAAATTTTCTGTTTAACAAATGAAAAAAAAAAATCTCTGGGGAAGATCCATCCAGGAAATCAGCTTTAAAAGAGGAGGATTAGGCACATAGGCCCAGTAATCTTGGCTTGTCACAGGCATTTTATATATAGTATAGGGTATGATATGCATCGTAGCAATGAATCCATTTTCAGAGCTTTATGGAAGGCCATCAAGAAACCAGTATCCTAGGTCTTCTTTTTTTCTATCTTCTTTAGTTGCCTCATTGTTATTGGACCAATATCTGGAATAGCAGGCAGCACAAGCAGACATGATTCTCCAATAAGATGTTGGCAAACGCTCTTATTGGTGAGTTGTTGTTCTTGCTGTCAACAAGTATCACTACAGTCTCATTCTTTTTCTTTTCTTATGGTTGCATAAAAAGCAATGGCAGCCATAGCATGTCTTATCTGTGAAAATACTATAAAACCCTCCTCTCCATGTTATCAGCATAATAAGGCCATTCCACTGAAATGTCTAAAGATTACACCAGAGGACTTGGGACCCACTGCCTTCAGCTAAACAATGCCAATGAAGCACTGTAGGAAGTGATGAAGATCCAGGAGTTGGGCTTAAAATTTTAAAATTGTAAATTATCAAATGTAATTGAATTTTAAGGAGATGTTTGAAGTCCCCCTTTTTTATTAACTGTGCTTTAAGTTTAAATGGTATCTTTTAATGATAGCTTATTGTTTTATCCACGGAAACCTTAGCCTTTTGCTGACGATCAATGTTGATATATCACAGCAATATATTTAGTAGCATTTGCTGGGGGGTGCTTCTGGTAAAGCTGTAGAAAGTATTTAGTTCTCATTAGTTTCCCATAGTATAATTTTAAAGACTGTAATAATAGTCTTGCAATGCATTACATTTGCATTTGATTTTGCCTTATGCATTTTGTGATCTCTGTGCCCTCTTCCTTCACCAGCTACTGGTTTTGTAATCTCTACATCTTCTGTCACATACTCAGACCTTCTTATTTTTCCAGTAGTGTTTGTGGGATCTTTATCTGTCATACTTAACATAGTCTGGTTTAACGTTGATTCTAGAGGTCCCAGTGCAATAAGCCCCTGCATTTTCCCCTCTTGTAGCTGAGACTGTAAGAATGTGACATCATACCTACCTGACCTGACCAAAGGAAGCAGGGAGTGTAAAGCTGCTTCTTTTGTATAGTTCAATTAATAGCTCAATGTGGCCACCTTTTGCATTTTATCACAGGTCCTGTATGGCCATCACCACCTATGTTGACATGAACACTGAAGACTACCATGCCACCATCATGGGCATTAATGTGTTAGTCTCAAAAAACTCTGGAGGTGTGGGCCAAGAATGAATTTCACCACAAGTCTCATTGGTATATTATATTTGCTATGCTGTATCTGCAAAGGATCCTGTATGCAAAATCACATCCACTATTATGTTGGTTCCATTTCCTTGTATATTTTTTATTATTTTATTTTATTCTCACTTTATTAATTTTAATGACAAAGAAATAGCAATAATACAATTTCAAAACAGTCAGGGAAAGTTACAATCACTAATACATTTAATATTGTCTTCATAGTAATTATTTAGAGTACAAGATGCAGACATGATATCGTGTCTAAACACTATTAGTACAAGTCTTTCTTTTTATTTAACTAAGACAAAGTAGGTGTATATCTATTGCTGACCCATTTGCTCTCCGTGAAAGCCTGAGAGAATATTTTCTCTCTAGGTGACTCTCCTTAGGGACACTATACATCATCAATCACTTTTTTCTGTGGCCCCAAAATCTCCTTGATCAGCAAATTTGGGACACCATTGAGCTGCAGGATGTTACACTACAGGTTCACTTATGTCCAGTGTCCTCACTGATCTTGAAGTTGCTAGGGACAGAATATTGGCTATTGATGTGGCCCATCTTTTTTCAAATATCTTGGTCTGCAAACTTAAGTTTTTAAACATCCAGAAGGCAAGCTTAATGATATTATTATGCTATAAATAGACACTTGAGCTTAACATCACTATCTTTCTGAATATCAAACACCTTAGGCAAGACATAGATGAAACAGATATTTTCCAACCTGTTGGAATAATTGATATTCTAAACTTTAAATGCATGTATAATGTGAAAAAAAATCACATTTTTGCACAAAAATTTAGAAATATAACCATATATGAAATCATAGCAGGACAATTCTATGGCATTTTATTTTGTTCTCTCTTATTTTATTTTTATGAGCAGAACATATTTATTGAGGGAAAGAAAGCTCCTGTCTAAGAGAGGGACAGAATGGGTGTCCTGAGTGGGTGTCCCCCTCTTATTTTATTTTATTACATTTAAAAAAACATTTACTTGAGAGGTATTATAGCAATAATTGATATAACATTAGAAGCAGTATATTTAGAAGGCCAGAGTAATAGATATTTCAAGCACTGTTTTAGTATTACACATTGTTATCCTCAGTGCAGTTGCTTAGTTCACATATATCATCATAAATAGTCAGGGTAAGTATCATAACAATTAAATTCTACTTTAAAACCTGATGGAGATTCTTCAGACCATTGTCTAAACTATCTCGTGTATATAAATGCATAGTTTTGCCCCTGCCACGCTAACTTTTGTACTTGCTCTGTCTTCATTGTTTAATCCTTAAGTTCTTGTTCTCCATTTAACTGTGCTATACGTTTTCATTTTTATCTCTACTTTTGAGTTGTTACATTAAAGATCTTGAAGACAGGGCTGGCCGTATAGCTCAGCAGATTAAGCACTTGCTTACGGAAGCACAAGGGCCAGGGTTCAGTTCCTGGCCCTGCCTGCTGCGCTAGTCCTGCTCTTGAGCATGCTGAGTTGGCGATGGAGACCGGTCATGGAGGTAAAAGCAGTAGGATCGACTATGAGTCAGCAGTGAGACTCTGTACAAAAAAAAAAGACAAAAAAATCTTGAAGACATAGGAGTAGACAAACAGTTCAGGAACAAATTTCAAATTGCACGGGTAATACTTGAAAGAATTAAAAACTGGGTCTTCCATTAAGGAAGACTGTAAGCAGATAAGTTCCAACTGAAGCACATTCTATTAAATGTCTGCTCAGTGCTTCTCAAAACTGACTAGTTCACTGAGAACTAGGAGGACCATGAAGCCATCACACCCAAGAGGTGCCACAGGGGACAAAACAGTGTCACACTGGATCGTGAGTGGGATTTCAGAGAGGAAGGGAGCATTAGGAGACAACTGAAGTTATCCAAATAAAGTAATAATTTAACCAATAATGTATCAATATTGATCCATTCATTGTTATCCATATACCAGAGCAAGGTGAGATGTTAAATACGGAAAACTGGACATGCGTGTATAAAGCAAGAGGCAAGGCAAAGGAAAAACTTATGAACTAGGTCAAAAATACAGGAAATACTGACTTCCGGTATGCCTCTGTAATCAACAGGTACACAAGGTCCCACATCTAGATTCACCGATAGTAATATCTCATCATATTCCTTTCGGTTTTGTCTTTTCATGAAATCAGCTACTTCCAATATAGGTGAAACTACACTCTATCCCGTTCCTCTGCCTTTGTCCCTAGAGAGCATGTCTGAAGGTGCTGTTCACCACCACAGTACATACCTTACACTTTTCCCACATTATATGTGTATCCTTTGACAATATATGCTGTTGTATTTGTGGGAACAGTTATATACATGGCAGCATATGATTAACCTTTACAAAATGCACTCTTCTTCCCCCACCATATTGGCTGTTAGATCTCTGTTGAGTCACTCCACTCTATTTCATTCATTTGTATATTATTCTGCCAAATAAAGAAAGCAAACTCATGTATCCTTCTGCTGAGGGACAATTTTTTAAAAAGGAAGACTGTACAATATTTACACATGTAGGTCTGGTTTATTTCACTTCTGAGTCTATGTTCAAGATGCATCCATTTATATATGAAACCTTCCAGTTCATTATTATTTATAGCTGAGCAATACTCCACTGTATAAAAACACCACATCTTTTAATCCATTCTTCACATAATGGGCATTTTGCTTGTTTCCAAAATTTTCTGTCACAAATTGTGCTGCTATAAACATAGGTGCACATATATCTTTATGACATGATGTTTTCACTTCTTTTGCGAATATTCCCATGAAGGAAATAGCAGGATTCAGTGGAATTTCTAGTCCTATTTTTTAAGAAGTTGTTATGGTTTATCTCTTGTTGTCCCCCCAAAGCCTCATGCAATCATAGGGTGGAGACTTCTAGAGTTTGAGACTTGAATGGTGATCCACTGGGATTACATGTTTTACTACTGTTGAGATTATGGTCTGAGTAGCACTGAGACTATGGGTGTGGCCTGAGGCAGATAGGCTAAGGCAGACAGCCTGATGTAATTTAAAAAGAGAGACAGAGAAACATACTAGAGCTGTTGCTGTGCTGTCCTGTTTGGTCGGTTACCTCTATCGCCATTGTTGCTGTTCTGCTGCGATGAACTGGATGCTCTCTGCTCTGTTCCGCTCAGCCTTGAGCCAATCAAATATAGACTGAAACTTACAGTAACTGTGAGCTAATAAACCTTTCCTTCCTTCATTTTGAGTGTTGGTTATTTGTGCCAGTAACGAGAGAAGAGCAACTAAGACAGGAGTCTACACACTGCGTTCCGTAATGGTTGCACCAGGCTGTGTTGGTGGTTGATTCCTTGTGACAGTTATTTATTCTTAGGTGAGATGTTATTTTAGTGTTGTTTTCATTGGCATTTCATAGATGGCTGGTAATGTGGAGCATTTTTTCATGTATTTATTAGCTTCTACTATTTGTTCTTTTAAGAAGTATGCATTCATCTCAGATGCCATTTCTACATAGGGTCTTCAATTTTTGTGGCCCTAATGTTTTTTAGTTCTTTATAAATTCCAAGAAGAAGACCTTTGTCTGAATGATCATTAGTTAAGATTTGTTAAAATTTTGTGGGATGTCTTTTCACTCTGTTGGTAATTTCTTTGAAATGCAAATGCTTCTCAGTAAGAGGAAGTCCCAGTTTTTAATTCTTTCAAGTATTACCTGTGCAGTTTGAGATTTGTTCCTGAACTCTTTGCCTACCCTGATGTCTTGAAGATTTTTCCCTACTTTCTCTTCAAGGAGATTTAATATTTCTGTTTTAGTGTTTAGATCTTTAATCCATCTTGACTTTAATGCTTGGTGATAGACCTGCATCAAAGTTTGGTTTTCAGCATGTAGAGAGCTATTTTTTTACAGCACCATTTTAAAAAGACGCTTTCTTCCATTAAGCGTATTTGGCCACCTTATCAAAGATAAGGAGGATGAGTGTGTTTGTAGTTGCTTCTGAATTTTCTAATCTATGCCATTGATGCTTAGGTCTATTGTTTTTTTTTTGTTGTTGTTGTTGTTGTTTTTTTTTTTTTACAAATACCATTCTGATTTTATCACAGTAGCTTTGTAGTATAATTTCAAGTCAGGAATTTTAATGCTTCCTGCCTTGTCATTGTTGTGGAGGATTTCCTTTGCTATTCTAGGTCTTTTCTGAGTCCAAATAAATTTTAGGAATGATTTCTCTAGATCTGTGGTGGTATTATAGAGATTGCATTAAATCTGTTTAGCAGCTTTGGGAATATGGCCATCTTCACAATGTTGATCCTTGCTGTCCAGAAGCAGGGAATATCTTTCCTTTTCTGAAATCTTTTAGGATATCATTTTCAGAGTACTGTAATTTTCACTCAATAGATCATTTACTTCTTTACTTAGATCAATTACTAAATATTTTATTTTCTGTGGTGCTATTCTGTAACGTATTTTTTTAATTAATTTCCTTCTCCGCATTTTATCTGTGTACAGGAATGCTATTGACTTCTGAGCATTGACTTTGTATCTTGCTGTACTGCTAAATTTGCATATTAGATCTAGTAGCTTCTTCATAGAGTTTCTTGAAGCTTCAAAGTTGAGTATCATGTTATCTAAAAATAAAGATAGTTTAACTTCTACATTACCTATTCTTATTCCTTTTATTTCTCTCTCTTTTCTAATGGCTCTAGCTAATGATTCCAGAATTGTATGGAATAGGAATGGTGATAGAATATATCTTTGTCTTGTATCAGACCTAATAGTAAAAGATTTCAGCTTTTCCCCATTTAGAATTATATTAGCCATTGTATTCTCATAGGTGTCTTTTATCAGACTGAGGTAGAGGCCACCTATGGCAATTGGCTGTAGGATTTTGAAAATGAATGAATGTTGGACTTTGTCAAAAAGCCTTTTCTGCATCAATCGAGATGATCATATGGTTTTGAGATTTGCCTCTGTGGATATATTTTATTACATATATAGTTGTGTACATGTTGAAGTATCCTTCCTTTCCTGGGATGAATCCTAACTGATCATTGTGTATAATCTTCTTGACAACTTGCTGTATTCTATTTGTGAGGATTTTATTGAGGATTTTCCATTTATGTTCATGAGAGAGATTACCTCATAGTTTTCTTCTTTAGTTGCATCTTTTTCTGTTTTTTTTTTTTCTTTAATCAATATAATACTTCCCTCTAGGAGTGATTTTGGGAGGATTGTTTTCAAATTCATTGAAGAATTTGAGGAATATTGGGATTATATTTTTTGTAAATTTCTTGTAGGTTTCTGCTCTGGATCCATCAAGACCTGGACTTTTCTTTGTGAGTAGTTTTTTTTTTTAATTTCACTTTGATTTTATTGGCTGTTATGTGGTTATTAGAAGTTCTTTTATCTTGTTGATCCAGTATTGGTAATTTGTAGCTTTCTAGGAATCAGTCCATTTCTTCTTTGTTTTCAGTTCTGTGAGAGTAATGATTCTCAAAGTAGCTATTAATGATCTTCTCAATCTCCACTGGAATTGTGGTACTTTTAGCCTTTTCTTTCCTTAATGCTTAATTTTAAGGTTTTTCTTTCCTCTTTTTATTGAGGTTAGCTACAGGCTCATGAATTTTATTCAGTCTTTCAAAGAACCTGCTTTTTGATTCATTAATTCTTTGTACTGCTTTCTTTGTCTTGATTGAATTAATTTCTGCCCATTCTTTAGAATTTCCTCCCATCTTTGGGCTTTGGGTTTGGTTAACTCTTCCTTTTTTAGACATTTGAGCTGCGGCATTAGGGTACCATTTGTTCCTGTAATGTTTTTCTAATGTGTGAATCTACAGATATACATTTCCTTGTAAGAACTGCTTTCATTGCATTCCATAAATTCTGATCATTTGCATTTGAATTTTCATTTAATTTTAGATATTATTTAATTTCTTCTTAAATTTCACCTGTGACTCATTGATTGCTGAGGAATGTTTTGTTTATTTTGCATGTATTTATGGGTTTTGTGGGTTCTTTTTTCATTTATTTCCAACTTCACTCCACTGTGGTCAGATAATATGCATGGGATAATTTGTTTCCTTGTATATGCTTAAGCATGACTAGTAGGTGGTGTATTTTAGAAAATGATACATATAAAGATGAAAAAAATGTGCACTACTCAAAAGTTGTTGGGTTGAACACAATGTATGTGTCCACTAAGTCCATTTTTTACAAATTCTGGTTCATTTGTGCCAATTTCCTAATTTTTTATCTGCTTGACCTAAATTCTGGGATAAAGTGTTGTTAAGTTCTCCTGTTAAGATTGTGATAATGGATATTAGATGTTTTTTATGCGCTTTAAATATTGTATTATCACGATTGCTACACCTGCTTTTTTCTATGGTTCTGGGGCATGTAGTATTGTTATCCTTCATTTGAGTTTCACCCTATGAATTTCGTTACAAGTTAAGTGTGTTTCTTTTATAGCATGTATTTGTATTTTGCTTCATAACTCACTGTGTCAGTCTATTTCTTTTAATTGGTGAATTGAGCGTATTTACATTGATGGTTACAATTGAGTTGCATTCACTTATGATTGACATATTGTTTTCCTGCTGTTGTTCACCCCTTTTTTCCCTGTGTTTAATTGTTTGCCCTGTTAGGTGCACTCTTACCATTCTCATTTATGGTGTTATTGTCATTTTGGTCCCTCTCTAGAATATCTTTTAGTGGTCTTGTAGGCTTGGCTTTGTTTTTGTTAAATTCTTTATTTGTTCTTTGTCTTGGAGTATTTTACTTCTCCATCAAGCTTGAAAGAGAGTTTTGCTGGGTATAGCAGTCTGGGCTGGAATTTGTTTTCATGGAAGACTTGAAGCACTCTGATCCATGCTCTTCTTGGGTTCCTGTTTTGTGAAGAGAAATCTGGCATTATTCTGATGGGTTTTCCTTTAAATGTGATCTGTTTCTTTTATTTAATGTTTATTAGTATATTGTTCTTCTCATGGATTTCTCAGATCTTGACTATTATAGGTCAGTGTATTTTTTTCAATAGGTTGATGTTATTTAGCATCTTATATCCTTCAGTTACCTGAAGGCCAGAGAATTTTTCCATATTTGGGAAGTTTTCTGCTATTATTTCTGCCCATGTTATTTTTATGTCATTTGTATTGCCTCCTTGTTTCTCATTGATGGCTGTTAGTCTCAGCTTGTGTACCTTTGCATCTACTTGTAGATTTTGAACTATTTTTTCCTTGCATCCTAGCTGTCTTTCAGAGATCCTTTCTTACCTTTTCACTAGCAGTGACAGTGCCCTCAAGATCTGAAAGTCTGTCTTCTATTTCATTCTAATGGTTTTGCCAACTTGTGATTGAGGTTTTATTTTCCTGTATATCTCTTTGAAACTTCATGAGATCTATTTTTTTCTATATTGCTCATTGAAGGATTCCATCATTTTTCTGTTTTCCTCTCATTTTTCATCAGTGTCTATCTTAGAAGCAATTGTTAATTCTTTAATTATACTTTTCCTTTCTTTTTTAATTCTAAGATTTTTTCTTATTTGATTTCCTCTTTGACTTTCTGCAGTTGTATCTTTTCTTCAGATGCTATTGATTCAGGTATTTCTTTTTTACCTCCAAGGTTATTTCTGGTATGATTTCTTCCATACCTTTCTGAAGTTGTTTCTTTACTTTAGAGCTATTAATTCAGAGATTTCAGCTGTGTAATTCCTAATTTCTTCTATGCTAATGTCTCCTGCATTTGTCCTGGTGGATGCAGGTCCTGAGAGTGTATCTTGCTCCTTCTCTTTGTCATTTTCTATAGTATGGTCTTCTGAGCTTTGGTGTAGAGCTTTGGTGCAGTTTTACCCTTAGCACCCACCAAAATTATTTCCAAGAAGAGATTTTATAGGTGAGGAAGTTATAATTTTATATTTGCAGATGTATAGTTATGAACACTAACAATGAATAGTGATATTTAACAATTGAAAAACTTTTGTGACTAATGGGATTGAGTTTGAGATAGTAAGAGCAAATATTAGATTTGTGTATCTAAGCAGATATTAAATTGGGAATTTGTATTTAATTTATTTCCCATAAGTTCTGTCTGATCACCTCCCCTTGATGTACCCAGGGCCTTCCAGGCAGACTAGTTCACATGGTTACCTTTTAACCCCTCTGTATATCAAGAGAAACAGAGAAGTCACTTACATAGATCTGGAATTACCAGTATGTCTCAGCTTACTGGGTCTGGATCTATCAAATTTGAACTTCTCCAGATATGTCAAGCTTTGATCTGACTGCTGTGCTCAGCTTTTTCCTATTTCAGCTTGTTAGTCTGTACCCCATACATGATCTTGTCCAGAGCTGAGTCTCGATGTTCTGGGAGCATGGAGCAGGAGGTCTCTAACACACTGGGCCTGGGCTGCTCCTGGGCCCAGCAGCATAGAATAGATGCTCTCGCTCACTTGCCAGGCCTGTGTTTTGTCTGGAAGGAATCCACTAGTCACAGAGCTGGTCTCACACACACTAGGTGTGGGCTCAGTAGTTAGATTGTAATAGTTGGATTAATGAATCTTACTGGTTTCCTCAGAGTGATGACCAATCCTGGATGCTAATCTTTAGGTGGGTAAGCATTTGTTTGATCTTTAGTTTTTAGTCCTGGCCTACAGTAGGAGCATCTGTCCCTCTTAAAGTTGCAAGGTATCTTTTCCTCCATGTTATCTCCTTCAAGAGCCTGGCCCTGTTGACTGCCTATAATATTTTTATCTAATTTGGCTGCTTGCAACACTGATACTTAATAGATCTAAAACTGATTTTTACCAAGTTGCAAGGTGAGCGTTCAAGAGAAACAGTTTCTGCTCAGCCATGAGTACTGTTTCAATTTTTCTCGCCTTGTCTGAAATTTCAGTCTCCAAAGTTAATACCCAAGGAACCAAAGAATGTAATTAATTATTTCCTGGAGTGTTGTGGTGATGCTGCTACCTGGCACTGTGTACTTTTCCTTCTTTAAATGAAATTTAGAGAAAGAGATTTTAAATACAGAAATTTTAGAGAATTTCATTTTCCCTTGTTTGTTTGTTTGTTTGTTTGTTTATCATTTTCTCTTGTTTTAATCCCAGCAAATATCTTATTTGTGTCAGAAACATTTATCTCAGCTCTGTATCGGACAGCTCTGGAATTGTCAGTAGAGATCCAAACACCATCAAAACACTCCTAGTAAATTCAGAAGGCAGGCCAAAATGTTGTAGGTTCGGGTTATATTCAGTGTCAGTTATTAGGGACTCTTGCAGTGGGCTGTAATTTCCTCTCTGATTCTATAGGTCACCTTGCGAAGAAATAGCAACAGACAAAATGGTGGTGCAGCAGGGAACTGTGATGACCAGTTGCTCAAAGGGAAAAATAGGTCTCTAGGACACCAGTACTTAAGTACTCAATGATTGCTTTTGCATCTAAGAAAATTATGAAGAGATTGCAGCTGCATGAGCTAGGCAGACAATGCCAGCCCAGTGCCACCCACTTGCTATCATGAAGACATGTACATTACCTCAACCAGATTACTCAGGAAAATGAAAGCCATTTGAAGGAAGTCACTCTCTATACCTCGCACTGCTTGTTAGTAAGCACAATCACATTTGGGCTTGAAGCAGGACATCATAGTGGTTCTCTTCAATTCAATTTTGGCAGTTTGTATGTATCTAGGAATCTGTTCTTTTCTTTCATGTTTTCAGTCTTAATAGAATACGGGTTCTAAAAGTAGATGCTGGTGACCATATGGATTTCCACAAGATCCATTGTGACTTCAGCTTTTTCATTCCTGAATGCATAAATCTGAATCTTTTCTTTCCTTTGTTTGATAAAGTTGGCAAAGGGCATATCAATTTTATTTAATTTTTCAAAGAACTAACTCAATTCATTGATTCTTTGTATTGTTTTCTTAGTCTCCATTGCATTAATTTTTGCTCTTATCTATATAATTTCCTCCTACATTTATAACGTATTTTTTGTGTGTTCAAGGTCTCACTATGCAGCTTGGACTCGTAGTAATCTTCATGTTTTCAGCCTCCCCAGCGCTGAGATTACAGGCATGCACCACAAGGTCCGGACTCAGATTCTGGCTTGCCCAGGTGTGGGGCCAGTGCAGCATGCGGTACCAGGGATTGAAACCCAGCTCCTGAGCTTGCCTAAGCAGATGCTTAGTCCAGTGAGATATCTCACTGGATTTTATATTGAGTTTTTGCAGTTACTTTTGCCATTGATTTGCATTTTTGTTGTTCTATGGTCACATGATATGGATGGGATAATTTTAATTCCTTTGCATTTACTTAAGGATGTTCTATGGGCTAGTAAATGGTCTATTTTACAGAACATGCCAACTTTGGCTGAAAATAATATGTATTCTTATGTTGTAGGTTGGGATACTGAAAGCATCTACTAGGTCAGTTTGTTTACAAGCTTCGTTTAGTTTTGATTTTTGGTTTATTTTATTTTCTAGTTGGTTTATTGACTTGCAACAGTGGTGCATTATGGTACCCATCTCAATTCTATTAGTGTTTATTTGATTTTTTCCTGTCCTTTTTATTTTTATTTTATTTATTTATTTAGTTGGTTTTGTACCTTTGTAGCTGGATTCACTGGTATTTGGCTCGTATTTATGATTGTTAGTTCTTCTTCCTGGAAATTTTCATTAACAAGCATATAATGACCTTCTTTTTCCCTTTTGATCATTCTTATCTTGAAGCTCACATTACCTATAATTAGAAGGGCTACCACTTAGTTTCTCTGGGTTGCTCTTGTATGAACTAATGATTTACAATCTTTGACTTTAAATCTATGCATTACTTTTGAAATAAATGTTTCTGTTTATGTACCATATTGCCAGTTCTTGCTTCTTGATCCATTCTTCCAATCTGTTTCTTTTGATTGGCCAATTGCGGCTATTGATATTGATGGTTATAATGGATATTTATTGTCATATTACTTTCTTGTTGATGGCACTTTATCTTTCCCGTATTTTTAATTGTTTTCCCTGAATGGTGGCTTTTTTCTATTGTTGTTCTTGAAATTGTGTCTTCCTTATGTTTTTCTCCTTTTTTCAATTTTTTTATTGTATAAATTTAACAATGGTTATATTACATATTTTCAGCATCAGATCAGTTTATATTAATACATATAGGTATATAAGATTAATCACATAATTAAACATTAACCTTTCTAAATCCACATTACTTTTTTTTTTCTTTTCCCCTTTCTTT